>VWYK01084652.1:42608-60987 GCA_013399775.1 Semnornis frantzii | reverse complement strand
TTACCCCATCCCGTTACAACCTGTACCAACCAGGCACATTAAAAGTAATAGAGGGGCATGTAAATGATGTTCTACCATTAACCTGGCTCAGTTAATTCTGAGCTGGTGTGGCAAGTCACAAAGGTAGCAATCCTGGATGTTTCCTTTTTTTGTTTGTTTTTTTCCTTCCTAAGAGAAAACAATGAAGGGGGGTGTGGGGGGTGTGGTGAAAGCACACTGCCATGTAACTCCAAGTTGTGCTAGCCCAAACTCGTAAATGAATAATCCAAAAAGACTCTCTTTAAAAAAGTGCTCATTCCTATGATCTTTGTAAAGGTCTGAGTTTATGCACCAGGACTTCAGCATTGTTCTGGCCTTCTGAAATTATTCTCAATCTTTCTATGGTGTTTTAAGATCTCACTTAAAACCTTGGCTGATTTCTGCTCAAGGGTTTGCATGGGACCTTCCTGCACTGGAGGGAAGACATGCATCTAACTTTGGCTTTTGACTAGAGAGGTTACTCCTGCCCAGTGAGCAGTATCCATCTTAAGGAAATGGGTGAATCAGGGCTGGGGATGGGGTAGGGGCAGACTTGTGCCTCTCCTGGGCTTGCATCCCTAGGCCAGCACTTACTGAATGACCATTAGCAGTGTGGCTGGAAAGGATTTCTGGTTTGCTACTAGCTGAGAAGACCACCCATGGGAAAATTCCTTCAGAAAACATGACTTAGAGGAGATGTTGACTGCAATTTTCAAGGAACACCAAGGACACAGGCACACTGTTTGCACTGCATCTAAGGAGATTTGGCAACCAAATGCTTTCAGGTCTCCAAATATCCCAGATGGGAATCAGAACTCCTTTCTCCTGTGAGGTGGCTTCATACATGATCTGTGTGTCTTCTTCCATAACTTTCTATTAGCCCATCAGCATACCACCTCAGCATGTAGTGATGGAAAACAACAATAGCAAGATGTCACAGGGAGTGTTAAGACATGTGGGGGGAATAATACTACGTTAATAGGAACACTGTCAGCTTCACTGCCTGCAGCAGTTCTTTCACACCTCTGCTATAGTGAGTATAGTTTTTACTAGCTATGGACTCAAGGCAGATTTCATTTACCCTGGTGAATGAAACTACCTCAATTTCTGTCAGCCACCTTGAAGTAGTTTCAGATTTATTCTGAAACAAGGGGAGAATGGGATCCCAGCATTTTGAGAACAAATGATTTTACTACAGCCTGGGAATTTTCAAGCCTGACACATCCATCGGTTTTCCTTTCTGACTAACATTTGGCAAAATGCAACTGCCAGAACTTTGATATTCAAAGCAAATTGTTTGTTATTTGTTCCAAACCACATATGAGATGTCAGTGACAAAAGTTTCCATACAGTCTTTGTGGGCTGGCATGCATCGCTACCCTATGACTTACACCAAGGAACAGCCCTGGAGCTTGGAGACACTTAAATCCACTGAGACAACAGTGTGAAAACACAGCTGGGCCCAGCAGCTCCCACTGCAGCAGTAAATCCTGCATTACCCCTCTGCACGTCCTTTAAACCTTAAAGTCTTTAGAGGTGAAGTCATGAGCTCTCCCTCTCAATGCAGTCGCTTTTTGGCACTAAAAAGTCTTCTGAGCCAACGACAGTTTGGCATATTTTCTGTGTCTGCCCAGTAAGCTCTTAAAAAATTAAGTTATTAATCATCTAAACATTTACCTCCCTTGCACTAAGGTTTTCTGGCCAGAAAGTCCCATAGGTGGTTATTTCAAATATGAGTCTGCTTCCATTGAAGACTTATGAATTAACAAAATCTGAAGCAGGGACAAATGCACCTTGTGATAATTACTGCCTAGCACTACACTTTTAAAGCAGTCAGCTGAGCTTCTAGTTTATATTTCACTAATCTGCTTATTTGGGGGGAAAAAAAAAACCAAGAAACAATCAAAACCCAACAACAACAAAACACAAATCTCGCATTCATCGTGTAGTTTATCTGAGGTCGACAGATACAGCTAAGCATTGCTTGCAAGAAGGAAGAGGAGTTTGCAGAAAAATTGTTTTGTAACAGATGTATCAATGGAAAAAGTTAGTAACTGGGAGTGTTCTCTCTTTCCCCGACTCACAGTTGCTATTAGTGCTGGTCTGTAGGGTGTAGTTTTCCTCTTGGGCTTCTGTGTTTGTTTTACGTGTTGCTTTCCTCTTCCTTTTGGTCAGGAGCCTTTTTATGATCAGGCGAGATAATACAGAGCAGCAGCACTGAATCTGCAGGACAAAAATGAGCCTTTGCTTTACATATCCAAGAGACAAATGGAGGTAAGTAGAAACAAATAGATTAAGCTGTTTGGGCTGGGGAATTGCTGTCAGTTTGTTACTTAGGAGTTACTAACAAGTAGTCTATTGGATTTGTTCTCATTCTTTTCCTCTCCTTGACTGTGATGTTGAGAATTTAACTAATGCCCAGCATGGAAATATACTGAAGTCGTAATTGCATTTGGGCCTTTGCTAGGGTTGACAGAGTTGGTTAGAGCACAAATCCTTTAAACAGGTTTTCCTAGGCCTTCATAGCAGAAGGACACTTTCCCTTCTTTTTTCCTCATCTTGCAAAGCATCTTCATTGTCCACACTATACCTAGTCACAGAGTCGATAAAGTCTGCTCCTATTGTCTTCCTGTGTTTCATATATATTACAGAGGTTGTGTTTGCTCAGCTGTATTGAATCCTGTTATAAAAGCAGGGTGCAGAGGGCAGTTTCTGCAGAGATGTACATTGAATCTCTGTAACTAATAAACTATAGCACCTGCTCTGCTGGAAGTGTCAATGCGAAGCCAGAGTTGACAGGGTAAGTGATCCCGCTTCATAATCCTATAACACTGATACAATTTGCTGGTACTGGCGTAAAAGAGATACTGAGAGCTAAGCTGGACTTTGAGATAAATTGAAAATGGCATCTTTAAAGGAAAACCACTGAGGACAGGCATTGATGACATGCAGATCTTTTACTCACAGGGTGTCAGAGCTGGCAGTGAGGTGGATGAAAATAGCCTTGTTTATTGCGTTGTGCAAAGGTGGTGAATACTTCAGTTTAAGGAAGGAAAGGGTACATGCCCAGACAAGGCTCCACATGTGCATCCAGAGCAGACAATAACAGACTAGGTATTCTTAATGCCTCTTCTTTCTGGTTTTTTGTTGTTTTGTTTTTTTTTTTTTTAATTACCTCTTGAGAATTGATTGAGATGGAGGTTTTTTTCCTGTGCTATTCAATAAATATGCCTAATATGAAATCTTTGTTCTTTACTGATACCTATCTGGAGCCCCCAGCACAGGAAGGACGTGGAAGCGTTGAAGCGGGTCCAGAGGAGGCCACAAAGATGCTCAGAGGACTGCAGCAGCTCTGCTGTGAGGACAGGCTGAGAGAGTTGGGGTTCTGCAACCTGCAGAAGAGAAGGCTTCCAGGAGACCTTAGAGTAGCCTTCCAGTATCTGAAGGGGGTTTATAGGAAGGCTGGGGAGGGACTATTGACAAGGTCTTGCAATGACAGGATAAAGGGCAATGGATTTGAACTGGCAGAGGGGAGACCGAAACTGGATGTTAGGAAGAAGCTCTGTGCAACGAGGGTGGTGAGACACTGGCACAGGTTACCCAGGGAGGTGTTCAAGGCGAGGTTGGAGGAGGCCTTGAGTGACCTGTACTAGTGGGAGGTGTCCCTGCCTATGGCAGAGGGTTGGAACTGGATGATCCTTGAAGTCCCTTCCAATCTTACCATTCTATGATTCTATGATTCCGAAGAAAATATCAATAGCAAACACTTGCAGGTCAGAGGCCATAAAGTTAATTTATATATGAAATGGAGTAAACATTTTTCCAAAATATTTTGTGCCATCAACAGATTTTGTAGATTCATTTCTCCTTCCATTTACACAGACACTATGCTCGCTCATGTTGTCAAGCATCAGACAGTAGAGTTGCACTGATGATATGTAACTTACAAGAGGACATTAGCTCTGCAAGGATGTTTGAGAGGAACAACCTTGAAGTGAAGATGTATAAATTATCTTTCCGTTGGTCATGTTATCTCTGGCTTCTCTCATTCTCTTCCTTCCCAACCTCTCTTATGTAGACCCAAAGCTCTTTGAAGCTGACTGTTTAAAGTGCCTGGTTATAAAGTGCCTGCAAGTGTCCTGCTCTTATGTAGCAGCACAGCCCAGAAAATAAATCAAATGTTCTGGTTTTATTCATCCCTTTCCACAGAAAAAGTTCACTGAAGCTGATGGAATTTTTTACATGGTAGTACCAGACCTGAAAGTATGACTGTCAGGTCATTAGTTTCATGGAAACACTGAGTTAAACTGCATTTATGTTGGCAAATCCATGCCCAGAGAGCTGAGTCATCCTGTGCAAAGCAGCAGCTATGGCTCCTTTGAAGAACTGCTTTTCAAAAATCATCTTTCTTCTTCCATCAAGGTCTCCAGTATGCTTCTTGCTGCAGATGTTTGCTTTTCATACACCACACCGAGACAGAAACAGAGGCAGTCACACTTTGAAGCTGTCAAAGTAGTAAAAAGGGAAGAGAGAGGAAGACGTGTGTTAGGAACAAACCAAGAGAGGCCTGGGTTAATGACATTGAGCCACTGATACAAAACAAAGAAAAACATATGTAGGGTTATTATTAACCTGTATAGTGATTTTCACAGCCTGACAGCCTGATTTTAAACTCGCTTTAACTTGTGAGCACTTCTACTGGTTTTTCAGTTTCTCTTTTTGCACAGTTTGAAATAGTGCTTACAGCCTGTGCAAAATCTGAAGGGAAAGGTTTGGACTCATGGAAATAAGATGCTACAGTCAAAGCCATACTGAGGCACTTGAGGTAAAGCAGAGCTAGTCAGCCCTTCTCTCCTGAGCTCTCAGCTAGAGCACAGACCTTGGACTTCTGCTGTGAGCAGGTCATACTCACAAGTTCCTCTGCTGCTAAGTTTTGCTAGCTGGATTGCTAAAACAAAAAAGAACAAAACACACAAAACAAAACAAACAAACAAAAAAACCCCCACAAAAAACCCCAAAATATAACAAAAAAAAAAAGAAAAAAAAGAAAAAAAAAGCAGAATCATGGTTGTTGTTGAATCCAGAATCTAAGAAAAATAGTACACAAAACAATATCCACCTGTAAAATAAAAATGTGTTGGAAGTCAATGGAGAATAAAGAATAAGAAACAGTGGAGGAGCCAAACAGGAAAACCAAAACAAAGTCATACTACTCAATAGTCACAGGAAGATCAAAAAAGAAATAAAACTACTTTGAAACCTCAAAACCTCAGAACTGCAGAAGAGCTGTCAGGATAGCATAATGAAGTCAGTAGGCAAATATGAAGAGGAAATATATTTTAAAAAAAAAAGAAAAAAAAAAAAGAAAAAAACATTCCCTGATGTGAAATGTCAGAAAGCAAATATTTTCAAGAGAAAAATATTAGGAATGAACAAAATCTGTTTCATTCATTTTTCTACTAACCACTTCTGGGTATTTGACAGCTTTTAAAAGAATTTCCTAAGCTCATTTGAAAAAAAAAAAAAAAAGAGAGAGAGAGAGAGAAAGAAAGTTTGCTTTCCCATCTCCTCAATTAGAGAAAAATCACTACATCTTTTTATGTTGAGAGATAGCTGATGGATGTCATGTCATATCTCACTGCCTCTGCATCTGACAGGAATCACAACAGAGATTTTGAAAGGCAAATGCCTTTGAACTGCTAATTATGCTTAACAAAGGAAGTGTTTCACTTGTTTCTTAATGAAGTTTCTACTTTTACCTAACATTTTTTTTCTGCCACTTTTCTCCTGGATGGTATGAAGCCATGTGGGAAACCAGCAGCAATTTGATTAGACTGTAATGTTTGAAAAAGTGGGGAAAACATCCAGGTTTTTCTTGCAGATCCAAAGCTGCTGGTGACTTTTTGAGAAATGCTGGCGGAGGTATTATGTTCATGAGCAGGCATCAAAACAGCTGTGAATGTTCTGAGTGTGAGAACAGGAATTTAGCTCAATTTCTCCTTTCCCAGGAAATTCTCTTAATTCCTGCTTCTTCAATTCTATCTTTGGAACCTTATTCTGAAAGGGATGAAAAACATCCAGACAAACAGCTGCACTCAACCAAAGTTCTGGAGCCCCCCAGCACAGGAAGGACATGGAACTGTTGGAGTGGGTCCAGAGGAGGCCACCGAGATGCTCAGAGCGCTGCAGCAGCTCTGCTATGAGGACAGGCTGAGAGAGTTGGGGCTCTGCAGCCTGGAGAAGAGAAGGCTTCCAGGAGACCTTAGAGCAGCCTTCCAATATCTGAAGGGGGCTACAGGAAGTCTGGGGAGGGACTATTTACAAGGTCTTGTAATGCCAGCACAAGGGGTTTGAATTGGGTTTGAAGTGGCAAAGGGGAGATTGAAACTGGATGTTACAAAGAAGTTCTTTCCAGTGAGGGTGGTGAGACACTGGCACAGTCTGAGGGTGGTGAGACACTGGCACAGGTTGACGGTGGTGAGACACTGGCACAGGCTGAGGGTGGTGAGACACTGGCACAGGTTGCCCAGGGAGGTTGTGGCTGCTCCCTGCCTGGAGGTGTTCAAGGCCAGGTTGGAGGAGGCCTTGAGTGACCTGTGCTAGTGGGAGGTGTCCCTGCCTATGGCAGGGGGTTGGAACTGGATGATCCTTGAGGTCCCTTCCAACCTTACCATTCTATGATTCTATGATTCTATAAATCTATTCAAACAAGACCAATTACCAAACATGAGGATAAGTCATAGGAAGGAAATGATAACAAATGGTAGACCAGCAATTTGGCATTGTCTCCAATTCTACTACATTCGGGTACTTTGGATAAGGTTCAAAGCAAGGAAAAAACCAACCCAACAAACAACCCAGCAAAACCCAAGCAAACAACAAACATCCCTGCTTCAGCACAACTCTTCAGAGTCTCAAATCTTTTCACTTTCATCCTTCTCTAATTTTAATGCCTCTTAAGTGAGACCAAAAGGTGAAATTCCAGGAGTTCTGGATTAGGAAGAAAATAGTCTGTTTCTGTCTGCTCTGCTGAACACAGGGAATTTTGATCTGCCAGGGAAGAAGTTGTTTTCTATGGTCAACATCAGGCTATATCTTGCAAATTGAGAAGCTTCAGGCTAGGAAAATACCGGAATATGAGGCTGTGAAGAAAGTCCAACTTGCAGATTGCTACTAGTAAGTCAGGAATTGATAGTAAAACCCTCAGTACCTGATACAGATAAACAAGTTTTACTCTGTTACTTTCTAACTGCTGGATTCGTGGATTTTGCCACTGTTAAGCAGATCCAGGATTATTTTTAGAACTTTTAATATTCTCTGATTATTTTACATGAACTTTAGAAAGGAATACAAGCTTTGCGCTAACTCCTGTGATCCTCAAACTGTGTGAGACAGTGTATGTCCAAGAGGGTTGATTCTCATTTTCCTTAAAACTATTTTGAAACAACCTTACACATACAGGCTGAATTAAAATGGCAGTCAGGCCTATTAACCAGTTTAGAATTGCTCCTTTCCCTTACTGGCTTGTCCCCCATCTCCCTGTGAAGTGTGTGGATATGGGGAAGTGTTTAAAACATCTTTATAAGTAGTACAATTCAGAAACTGCATAAATGGTAATATCAAAGGGTCATTTGCTCCTTGTCAGTAAATAAGAAGACTTTCAGGGACTGCCATGCAGCAGAGCCTGGGATTAGCTTTGAATTGCCTCTTCTGTGAAAACGTCATCCACTGTTTTATCTCATCCACTTACAAACATTCTTAATGTCCAACCACTTGCAGTCCCTGCAGGAATGTTTAGGAGTTCAGCTAACCTGACTGGGATTAAGATGTGGACATTTAACATTAAAAACACATAAATCCATAGTGTGCTGACAGTGTGCTTACATGTTTCTGCTACTCTGACACTGACTGGATGGAACACTGTGAGCTCAATAGTACCAGAAGGATGATAAATTGCCGGAAGCAATTTGATGTTATTTCCAAGAGGTACTGGGGAACCAGTGCTGGACCTGAAGTATGGAAAAGGCTTGCCTAGGAACACATGGTAATCTTCTCCTAATGTGGCCATTTGAGTTGGATTCCTACCTCAGACATAAAAAAATTCAGAACAGAGAAACTTAGAAGTGGAAGCTCTGAGTGGAGAGGTGAATCATAGAATCATAGAATCATAGAATCATAGAATCATAGAATCATAGAATCATAGAATAGTAAGGGAAGGAAGGGAGGAAGGGACCTCAAGCATCATCTAGTTCCAACCCCCTGCCATAGGCAGGGACACCTCCCACTCTAGTACAGGTCTCTCAATGCTTCGTCCAACCTGGCCTTGAACACCTCCAGGGAGGGAGCAGCCACAACCTCCCTGGGCAACCTGTGCCAGTGTCTCAGCACCCTCGCTGCACAGAGCTTCCTCCTGACACCCAGTTCAAATCTCCCCTCTGCCAGTTCAAACCCATTGCCCCTTCTCCTGTCATTACAAGACCTTGTCAATAGTCCCTTCCCAGCCTTCCTGTAGGCCCCCTTCAGATATCGTAAGGTTACTCTAAGGTCTCCTCAAAACCTTCTCTTCTGCAGGCTGCAGGGCCCCAACTGTCTCAGCCTGTCCTCACAGCAGAGCTACTGCAGCCCTCTGAGCATCTTGGTAGCCTCCTCTGGACCTGCTCCAACACTTCCATGTCCTTCCTGTGCTGGGGGCGCCATAACTGCACACAGGACTCCAGGTGGGGTCTGAGGAGAGCAGAGCAAAGGGGCGGAATCGCCTCCCTTGCCCTGCTGCCCACACTGCGCTTGATGCAGCCTAGCACACAGTTGCTGTCTGGGCTGCATGCACACACTGCAGCCTCATGTTGAGCTTTTCATCTCTCCAGACTCCCAAGTCCTTGTTCTCAAGGTTGCTCTCAGCCATTCACCACCCAGCCTGTATTTGTGCTTGGGATTGTGCCTACCCAGGTGCAGAACCTTACACTTGGCCTTGTTGAATTTCATGAGGTTGGCTTGGGCACACCTCTGCAGCCTGTCCACATCCCTCTGGGTGGATCCCTGCCCTCTAGCAAGTTGACTGTGCCACACAGCTTGGTGTGGAACATTCTAGGGATAGGCCACAGAATTGCAACAATGGATAAGTTAATATAATTTCACCGGAGCATCAAGAGCTTTATGTCTGGAACCACAGCTTGGACCTTCCCCTTGCTGCTCCTGCTGCTTTGTCTGCACCTGCTGCTATCTTCCCATGCCACTGTTTTGGCTGCTGCTGCTTTTGCTGCTTCGTTGCCGCTCAACCCCTTCAGGTTATTATATTCCTGTAGTAGTTGTATTCTCCCTATACTGTTATATTTAGTTTAAACTATAAGAAATATAATTTCTCATTCTTTTTCCCTGTCTTCACAAACAAAATCTGTGTTTTAGTGAGTTTATTCTACCAGGGGAGGGATCCGCCCTAACCTGGTACACCTAATGATAGCAGCACTAAGCCAGAGTGTGGGGGCATTTTTGGCTTGTTGATCCCCTCCATAAAAATGTGCTCAAGTCAAAAAGCAGAAGTAAAAGAAAGTAGGATGCACAAAGCACAGAATTCAGTTCATTTTATCTTATACCTTGAATAGGTAAAGGAAGAGCTGAACAGTCTCAGTGAAATGGCTAATGGGGCACTACATAGAAAGCTTCTCATTGTGTACCTGGGAAACACCGGAACAGTGAAAGAAGCATGAGAGCAACAGAGTAACTTTGTAAACTCTGAAATTCTGCATGGTGAGAGAGGCTGAGTGCAGTTAAAAAGAGTGCAGATGGGATGTATAAAGGGTTATGGCCCTGCTCCATTGCTGCACAGACTAAACAGCCCCAGCATGTTAATTAAATCAAGCAGTCAGTGAGGAAGAGTAAGGATGTGTGCTGCTTGGCCTGTACAGATTGGAAGCAAACACCCCCATCTCTGTCACAGTGCAACCTGTCTTGGAGAACTAACTGTAGGCTAATCACATTCGTTACAATTAAGGTCTTAAAGGCAACCACTTAAGTACATTAGACCAAAAATCTCATCCAGCCAAAAATTCATCCATGCACATTAGCGACAATGTTACATGGGAAAACTGGCCTCTGTCTCCCATTTTCCAGTGCTGAGATTTGCATGTCCCCAAATGATCAGTGTGTTTCCTGGAAGCATCAGTAAACCACACAGGAGATGTGTTGTATATCAGACTAACAGTGCAGAGGGAAGCTACTAGCTTAGCAGCTGTGCTTTTCATGAAGCACATCTTTTACTTTTTACCTCAGAGTGGGTAATTCTGGAATCTCCAACACTGATGATTTTGGAAAACTGGTTAGACAAACCAGGGTAAAGTGATGCAGGTAAATCTGAAGCTGACACGGATCAGGAGGTGACCTGTAAGGGGCCTCCCAATCTCTGTTTTCTGCTATATCTGTGATTTAATGCTTCTGTTTCACTACTTACACAGCTGGCCCCATTTCAGCTGACAAATAAGTGAAACCATGCCCTGTGTGGCTTAGATCAGGCCAGTTTGGAGTGCTTGCTTTGATTTTATGAGCAGTCATCAAGCTCTGGAGGACAGCTACGTGCACAGCTGGTCTTTGTGTTTTCAGCCTGCTGGAAAGCTGAAATCTTTCCCAGCAAATGAAAGGTTGTGCATCCAAACACCAACAGCTCCTTAGAAAATACCCAGCTGCCTGCATTGGCCTGCGATACCATTTGAGTGATAGGTATTCCTCCACTGCATTGGTATTGCTATCACAATATTAACTTTTGAGTAAGGGAATAGACTTCATCTGTGTGTTTGAAGGCAAAAGTTCTAAAAATTAGGAGGAAAAAATGTCAGTTGCTGAACTTATCCTCCAGCTGAGCCCTAAGAACTTTGATCTCTTATGATAGGATGGTATCAGCATGTTCAAGCATGATCCAGGTTAATTCATTTAACCCTGAATTCCTGACTATGATATGTCCCTGCATGTTTGTGATCTGCCAAGCTCACCAGTGTCAGGTGAGTGGAGGCCAGGATTCAGTACTTGTCTGTGTGTTACTGGTAGCACTGGGAAGAGGAGCAAAGGCTTTACCATTCTGGAGAGGTAGTGCCATCAATTCTGCTCTCGTCTGTGCTGGTTGAAATCAGTCACAGTAGCAGGGCTCACTGGCTTCAGTGAGAGAGGAATGATTCCTTTCAAAAGTTGTCTCTCAACAGAAAGATTAAAAGACATAAAGTAGAGATGCAGTTTGTCCAAACCTGATTGCATTCCCTGTACCCTTGATGAACATTAATGTCTTTCCCTGCTCTGTCCCAGGGGCATTCAGGCAGCAGTTTGTGCATCCTCCCCTCAAAGCTTTGCTTCAGGTTGGAGCACTGCTACCTACTGATTTCAGCTTGGCTGCCAGCCTTTCAGACTTGGGAGGCAAAGTCTCCAGAGGAGAGGATTCCACAATGTGTCTGGGCAGCCTGTTCCAATGCTCTGTCACCCTCACTGTAAAGAAGTTTCTCCTCATATTGAGGTGAAACCTTCTATGTTCCAATTTGTAGCCCTTGCTCCCTGTCTTACTGCTGCTGACCATCCTGGGCTACACCACAGCTTCAAACCAGGTAGTTCAGGAGGACAGCAGCATCATCTATCATGCTACAGCTTACCAGACCAAACGTTTTGCTGCTGCAATACTTAGCCTCAAATCCACATACATTGGTCAGCTGGATAACTGAAAATCCAAAATGTTTAATATTTTCCTGTGCACTCGCTGAATAGCCAAACGTTTTGGGGACAGATTTGCCATGGCTCCAGGTCTAGTTCTGCAAGTGCAGGCATGGTGCATCCAGTCCAGGTACTCTGAAATGACTGTGTTCCTACCCTGAGTGCATAAGGCACCCCAGTTCAGTATTCCTTTTTGCAGATGTGCTGTTCTTTTGGACAGATGTACAGGAGGTTTTAGTTTCCCTGAAGCCTGTCTATTGCACTTGGATTTAGTATGTTCAGGAGTTTAGTACCTCCTGGATTTCATAGAATCATGGAATGCTAAGGTTGGAAGGGACCTCAAGGATCATCCAGTTCCAACCCCCTGCCATAGGCAGGGACACCTCCCACTAGTACAGGTCACTCAAGGCCGCATCCAACATGGCCTTGAACACCTCCCTGGGCAACCTGTGCCCGTGTCTCACTGCCCTCGCTGCAAGCAACTTCCTCCTAACATCCAGTCTAAATCTCCCCTCTGCCACTTCGAACCCATTGCCCCTCATCCTGTTATTGCAGGACCTTGTCAATAGTCCCTCCCCAGCCTTCCTGTAGCCCCCTTCAGATCCTGGAAGGCTACTTTAAGGTCTCCTGGAAGCCTTCTCTTCTCCAGGCTGCAGAGCCCCAACTCTCTCAGCTTGTCCTCACAGCAGAGCTGCTTCAACCTTCTGAGCATCTTGGTGGCCTCCTCTGGACCCACTCCAGCACTTCAATGTCTTTCCTGTGCTGGGGGCTCCAGAACTGTACTCCAGCTCCAGAACTGTCTATCACAGAGCAAATAATCCTGAAAGCATATGTGTATTTGAGCAAGAAGAGCCAGATCCTCATCTGGCAAGAGAACTTTCACCTCCTTGCAGCAGACTTTCTCCAAATTTACAATCTCAATTGTACTCATGGGAAATTTAAGATTTATCTGGGTCAGAAAATGCCTGCATTTGAGTTCTTTCACTGCTAAGAAACAGGTACAGCTGCTCTCATTATTTCAGAGGGATTGATTTGTTGGTGTTGTTTTTTTTTTTTTTTAGAAAACCCTGGCTCTCTTTTTAAAATACTCTTTTTAAAAAGGCTCTTATTTTGAGGGCTTAGGAGTCATAATGAATCAAAGCCTGTGATTATAATTCAGTGTTGAGTCATGGGTCCCTCTCAAGAATATACTGGAGTCAAATCATGTCCATAAAAGGCATTTGGCAGTAGCTTTGGAAATACCTGTTCTCCATCCCAGTCTGCAGTAATTCCAGCTCACTTTTTTAATAAAAGCAAATAAATATTTTTTTTTTCCCTGCAGGCATCAGATATTGGCTTACTAACGTTTCCTGTACCTGTGTGCTGCTGCATAGGATGGGAAGGAAGAGTCTGAAATATATAATGTGCTGTGAGCACATCTCATGCTGTTAAGATTCATGGTGCAATTAGATCCTTTTTTTTTTCTCTCATCTTTTACTCCATGCAGAACAAAACCAAACAAGTAGTTTATACAGTTCTCAATCCCAAATCACACGGTTATTCTTCTGTCATTTTCAAAATCAATCCTTCCATTTTGTCAGTTATTATTGGGCTGTTCAAATATCTTGATTTAGAGATTGCCTGAGCCGATGAGGTGATCAGAACCAAATAGTTCCAGGCACTAATGGCTGAGCCATGCAGACAGAAGCACACTCTCTTGTCACTGGCCCCAGCAGACGGCTGATACCCTCAGCTCTTTTATTGTGCTCCTGCTCACTTCGAAGAGTTCACTTTGCCTCTTGGAGTACATTTCTGACTCTCCCTTTGCCTCATTTTACCCATTCAAAGTATATGCCTGTGCCACGTCACTGCATGAGCTGTCCTGCTCCAGGTAACCAGCTAGTGACTGACTTGTGCTGTGCTGAGGGCATATGGGAATTTTGCCATCTTACTACCAAGTCAGCTAGACACACACTTCTGCTGTGTGTGACACCTCCTCTTAATGATTGCAACAGCAATATTAACAGCCCTCCAGTACAGATCATAATCTAATGGGAAAGCAATGCATGACAAAATGATGCAAAATTAATAATTGATATTAATTTGGATATCCAGGCAGAGATTGTTAATAACTATGAAAACTGTTTATTAACATTAAATCTTGCCAGAAAACATATTAACAAGGTTCAAAATGCAGGGTTTGGAAATTTATACATACAGGGAACAGGCAAAACTGGAACACTTTAAAGGTACCCAGCATAAGCAAACATTTTTACTGGCAGAGAAGGTTCCTGCAGTCACCACACCGCTTGCAGTTAGTTATGCTGCTTAGCCAGTGGAAGGACACAGGGAGCTCCTTTCTGCTTACGGCAAAAGGCAATCAGTGATTACAAGAGGCTTGAAGTATTTGCTCAAAAAATGTTATGGGACAATACCCAAAGCACGTGACAGGGTTGCTGCCAGGTCAAAAGCCATTAGAGGTTTTGGAGTTTCCCCATGCCGTGCTCCTGGGTGCTAGAGAAAGGAGGCAGATATCTCTGACCTGGTGCTGGCTCTCTTGGCAGGAGCCTTTCAGGTGCAGGCAGGATGCAATGCCATGTGCAGTCTCAGCTCAGTCACGCTGGCTGTGCAGGCTGATCGCATGGAGGCATCAGAGCCTGATCCTGCTCACTGGGGTCCCACACAGCTCAGGATCAATGAGGCAGTAAGCAGGCAGGGATACAATAGCAGAGAGCACCTTTGTGCTACCTGCTCATCCCTTTATGTTCATTCAGCCCGAGACTAATGGGTTTTGGACATAGATTAGCCAATCAGGATGGCACTTTGCCAAGCTTGACCTTATTAGGNTACAGGAATATTTACAGAAATATACAAGTTTAAGGTAATACAGACACACAACTCCCCTCCCAGAAATCAGAGACCCCAGGAGGGACTCCCAACCACCCTTCCACCTTCTCCCCACTCCCACACCTTACCCCAAGGTTTGGTTTACACGCAAGGAGGATCGGCTGGGGAGGATTAGAAGAAAAGTGGTTAGTGAAGTTATTCAGCAGAGAGGAGAAGCCAGAGCTGCTAGCCCAAGACCCAAGCAGCAAACCAGCAAGTAAGCAAGTAAGTCCCTCGTGACCCAGACTGCCAGCTCAAGAGACTCTTATCTTCTTTGTTTTGGTTTTCTTATACCGAAACATCGCAGCAAGCCTCTGAGTGAAGTAGACATCACCATGGTTTTTACCTTCACAGCCTACAGTATAATTTTCTCTATTAAAAAATATTCCAATTAGCTCAAACCAGCACACCACAACACAGTGCTCAGGCAGGACAGGCTTTCAGGTTTTAATGACTCTTCGGGTTTCTAGGTTCTGGTAAGGAAAAGGTGTTGAAAAAATAAAACAAACATTTGAAATAATTTATATTCTGCTTTCATGGATTCGGATAGGTCAAGATAAACATCTGACTATGTTTGTCAAGGAAAACAAACTGCCATTCTGAACAGCTGGAGGTTTAGCCATCACCAGAGCAAAGTCCATTAAAGGTAGAGATGTGGCAAACTGCCAGAAGCTGTGCATGTGTCACTTTGATGGTCACACAGGAATGCCCTCAGGGCAAAAGAGGATTAGCCATAACTCTCTGAAACCTCAAGGGTCTCATTTTTGAGCTTCCCATGGCAGTATTTTTCTTCTTACATTTTCAATTTTTTTCTTAAAGATTCACTCTTCATTTAAACCCTCTAAGGAAACTCCTTGCAAGATAGATGTACATTGCTCTTTCAGGAGAAAATGAACCTGTTTCAGAAAAACAAATACTGAAATCTATTTAGTAATGCCCCTCATGTATATATCTCTCTCACACATCTTCTCCAAACATTAGTTCAGAAAACATTTATTGCAGCTTCGTTGCCATGATCCAGATAGCACAGATTATTTCTATAGTGATGCTCTAGTGCTAATTTGTGAGAGTGGAAGGTAGTTTGCTATCCTAACAAATTATTTTTGTCCTTGGATGAAGCAGACAGCAAAGACACTGCCCCTGGCTAATTGGAAACACTAGAGGGATAGCCATAATGTTCTGTATGTGAAGTCCAGTGTTGGAGATGTTAATAACATGCAATTTAACCTCTGCAAAATTAACGCTATAAACTTCATACTCATTTCCAAGTGAAAACCTCCTGGGAGATA
The DNA here is from genome assembly GCA_013399775.1 of Semnornis frantzii. Classification (NCBI taxonomy): domain Eukaryota; kingdom Metazoa; phylum Chordata; class Aves; order Piciformes; family Ramphastidae; genus Semnornis; species Semnornis frantzii. The sequence goes on along the minus strand of VWYK01084652.1, from coordinate 45,133 downwards.
GCTTGACTTGGTCTTCTGAAAGGTGGCAAAAGATTGCTTCTTCATTATGACCAGGAAGACATGGGTCCAAATAAGGATGTCCAGGTATTTACATGAATGATTCTTCTCAAAGCTGCCCATCACAGCTAACTACATACAATACACACCAAGCTTATAAAACCAGAAACACACTTCACTTACTCTGAATCCCTTGATGAAAATGGATGGAATTAAGCCCAAATCCAAGTCCAGCAGTCTAATGTAAATCTTAAGAGTCATTTGTTGGGCACTGTCCTTAGCTACAGTTAAAAACATTTGTGAAGTCCTTGTGTACAGACCAATGTGCTGATGGTATGGAATGCAGCAGGGCAGCCAGTCTAGACACTATTTCTACATCCCCCTCTTCCTTCTTTAAAGGAGGGGTTTAGGGCTAAAACAGAGGATGAAAAAGACTTATTTTCAGTCATCAGGCCTGATACAGGTACAAGGCATAATCACCATGATTCCCAGGGATTATTCTTATTCATTCCAGTCCTCCCTGTGAAGATGATAAAGACCATCCCATCTCACAACAGTTTTCAAGTACATCCCGGACCAGCAAGTCACTGCCTTCCACTAGGGCGTGAAACTAGAGGTGCTTAGACAAGCTGTATAGATCATCCTTGATTGCCAGAAGGGAGGTAAAATTTGGTGAAAGATTCCTGCATAGTTTGAGGATTGAGTTTATCATCAAACCTTGCTGTGACAAGAATGCCATTCAGCCAGCCCGTACAGTTGCTAGTCGGTGGGAACAGTGCATGCAGAACCAGTGGCATGGAGACAGGACAACTGGACCACTCATCTCTGCCAAGGTTTGAAGTACAACTTGGCTTGTCATGCTCTGATCAGGACCAAACAAGCTCTTCTCTGCCTGTGACTCCTAGAGCCCAGTGAGCAGCACAGTGTGCAGATCTAGGCCAAAGCGAACAAGCAGCATCTGCCAACTTATTTGCAAGAACTGTGTTACCCACAGCTGTGTTCAGTAGGAGTACTGTTTGTTGGGGAGAAAAAAGTGATTAGTATCTAACAATTGGCTCTTGGTAGAGTCACCTTCAGACTAATCAGGCACAGTCCTACTTAATCTGCCTGCATTTCCAGAGCACTGATCATTATGTATCTTTGCATCATGACCATCCATCACACCACCAGTTTCTCATCTAAATACTGCCAACAGCACTGTGAGTAGCCCTGCACTGACACTCTCTCCTTTTCCCTCTGCATCTTATTATTTAAGTTGCTGCTGGCAAAGAAAAGGAAAGTGGCTGTGTCCACAGTAACATTAGCAAAACTGTCAGCTTAATCAATGCTGATCCTTTCCCCCTCAGCCCTGCTTCTCTGCTGCTCCTTTTTGGGAAAGCAGAAGAGCTCTGTAAATTCAGCACTGGGCCCAGTCATCCAGAAATACTGATCATTTTCCTGAAAGCTTTTGGTACCCTGGCTGTGTCCAACTTCACGTCATGTCCCCTTGGCCACCCAAAGTCCCTCAAGTAAAGCCACTGTCAGGGCTCCCAGAGCCCACCAGAGTCACCTGGTCAGCACAAGCATCTCTAATAGCAGGCAGGCAGAGCAAGAAGCCTTCCTGCTCTCTGCAGATTGATTATCTTGGAGAAAACAGGATTATAACAGCACTACAGGCAAAGCAGGGTAGCAGAAAGCCTGGGTGCTTTGAAAGAGACATTTCTGCAATCAAAGAAACTTGTTGAAAGATTTTCCAGAACCTTGGAAACTGCAATGTTTTAAGTAGTCCCCAATCCAGTCCATTCCAACATGCACTTTCAGTTTGGAAGGGTGTGGGCAAATCTCCACGAGCAATTCAGCTCTATTCAGCTTGCTTATTGCCACCTGGGATGTTACTGAGCGACAGCACAGTGTAGGGGGGAGCAGAGCTGCAGATGGTACTGCTTAATGTGAGCTGCGGAGGACTCACTATGAGGCAATCTTCCTGGACTCCAGCTCCCCATGAAATCAGGGAGAACTGACAGGCAGTCTCACATGCGAATACAGAGCTGCAGCTGTCACCACTGCCTTTTGTTGTTCTTCGGTAGAATAGGGAATAAAACTAGCTTCTGCACCTCATCCACTCTTGTCTCAGCAGCATACACTTGCTTTTAGGTAAGACGAGGGCATGCTGCAGGTTGAGGGGGGGTTCTCCTCCCCCTTTACTCTGTCCTAATGAAACCACATCCCCACCTTGAGTACTGTGTCCGGTTCTGGGCCCCTCAATTCAAATGAGATTTTGAGGTACTGGAATGTGTCCAGGGAAGGGCACCAAGGCTGGTGAGGGGCCTGGAGCATAGCCCCATGAGGAGAGGCTGAGGGAGCTGGGGCTGTGCAACCTGCAGAAGAGGAGGCTCAGGGCAGACCTCATTGCTCTCTACAGCTACCTGAAGAGAGGTTGTAACCAGGTGGGGGAGTCAGTCTCTTCTTCCAGGCAACCAGCAACAGAACAAGGGGACACAGTCTCAAGTTGTGCCAGGGGAGGTCTAGGCTGGGTGTTAGGAGGAAGT
>VWYK01084652.1:16212-42218 GCA_013399775.1 Semnornis frantzii | reverse complement strand
ATTCTATTCTATTCTATTCTATTCTATTCTATTCTATTCTATTCTATTCTATTCTATTCTATTCAGTTCTGGGCTCACCAGCTCAAGAGGGACAGGGAATTACTCAAGACGAACAAGGGGTACAAAGCTGATGAGGAGACTGAAGCATTTGTCATACTGAGAGACCTGGAGAAGAGAAGACTGAGAGGAGATCCTACCAGTGCTTACAGATACATACAGGATGGGGTCAAGAGGATGGGGTTGGGCTCTTAGTACTGCCCAATGATAGAAGAAGGGACAATGGGCACAAACTAGAACACAGGAAGCTGCACCTAAAATTGAGGACAAACTTACTTTGATTGCGATAGATCACTGGAACAGGCTGGCCAGAGATGTTGTAGAATCTCTTTCTCTGGAGACTTTCAAAACCCACCTGGATACAATCCTACACAACAAGATCTGGGTGAAAATGCTTTAGCAGGGATGTTGGGCTAAACAATCTCCAGAGGTCCTTTCCAGCTTCTACCATTCTGTGATTCTCTAACATGGTTGTAAGCAATGACTTACAGAGGCGACTCCTCGGCATTGGGTTTAATTATTCTTTTAAAGACAGTTTTCAGAAATGAGGGTTTTGTTGTTATTCCTCTTCAGTTCACCAAGCTGACACACCAATTTGTGATGTGCCTTGTTTGATACAGTACATCGGTCAGCTGGAACTAGATTTCACAAAACAAAGCATCAATAATGTAACTGGTGAGGGAACATCCAAGCAAAGATAGATGTTCTTGGGAAACTTGTATTCCAAACAGCTTCAGCATCCATAATCCTTCTTCTCTGTTTTGTGTCTTGCAAGTTTTCTGTGTGGGTGTTTGAACACCCTCATATACCTCTCACCATGCCTCTACCACTTGTCAGCTCATTGCAGTTCTCAGGCTACTGTCAAGGTCATTCTCCCCTATTATCATCTGACATTGCCTAGAGCTGTCTGGAAGTGGAAATCCTGAGTGCAGTTGATCTGCCTCAGAATCATTCAGCCACAGGACCTGAAGAGAAAGCACAGGCCACTTGTTTTGCCTCTTGGTCTCTCCTCAATCCAGCACATCTGAACCACAGCCAAGGTACAGCATGTGCCAGGGACAGAAGCAATCCTGCTCTGGGGCTCAGCATACACAAGCACTGTCCTTCCTGCAGTATATCCCATCACAACACAGATGTACCTCACAGTATAGATGTGTTCATTGTTCTGATATTAGTAAAGTTGTTACCCATAAAGTTTCTCTCTTCCACTGTGTCTCTGACACTATCATCTTTGGAACATAGTAAGGAAAATTGAAGTACCTTGTTGTTGCACGTGGGTTTTCCCAGACATTGAGTCAGGGAAAGAAAGGTTTGTTTCCTTCCTCCCGTGATAAAATTGCCCTCTCCAAGCAGCACTTCAGTATTGACAGGTTTCTACATTTCAGGAAAAGCAATTCCTTCTGGTCAACACTCCCACCACTGTGGCTGTGGAGAGCTGGTTGTTTAGCATCTCTAGATCATGCAGTGATATGAACCTAATCAACTCCCTGTCTCAATTTTCAAATCTCTTTGAAAAGCATATCTTGTCTCCCTTGTCAGGACTGCTTAATTTTCCTCTTCCACTAAGCTATTATTTAATTCACTAGTAGTAGTTAGCACTGACAGACAACATGGTTCACAGGATTGAGCTGTGGCCACAGTCCAGAGCTTTAGGACTCTGACCTTAGCAGTCCCACAACTGTGTCCTGGTTTCCCCATCTTTGACATGAGAGTAATGTTTCTAATGCCAAGAGGAGCTGTAATGAACTCTAGAAACATTCAGTGCTAAATGCTCCTACCAGTCTATTGTGATGGTTTGGGAATTCCCCACCCCCACACACTTTGTAAAATCCCCCAGACTAGACTCAGCCTGCTGGAAGCTAAGAACTGAAGCTCTATTTACAGCTTAACACAATGTACAAGCAGAGATAGACACAATAGACAGGAATAGTTACAGACATATACAAGTTAAAGGTAATACAGAAACAATTCCCCTCCCAGAAATCAGAGTCCCCAGGAGGGGCTTCCGACCACCCTTCCACCTTCTCCCCACCCCTCTACCTTACCCCAGGGTTTGGCTTACGTGCAAGGTGAGTTTGGAGGATGACCCAGGGGGATTAGAAGGAAAGTGGTTAGTGAGGTTACTTGGCAGAGAGAAGGCAAGAAGTCAGACAGCCCAAGAGTGTCTGAGCCCAAGTGTCTTATCTATGTTTTGTGTTCTTAGTCTTAAACATCTCAGCAAGCTTATAAGTGCAGCAGACATCACCAGTGTTTCCTTTTCACAGCCTATAATATAATTTTCTCCATTAAAATATACCAATTAGCCTCACACCTTTTCCCTCTCTGGAGGCTAACTCATTGCTATTTGTGGGTTTGCAAAGATACCAGTTACTGTCACTTTTTAAGTGAATTGCTACATATACAGTTCTAGTATGGCTTCATTTTATAAACAATTGTCAAGAAGGAGTAAATACAGTTATGAGAGGCTTTGAAATACTGAGTTAACATCTGTTCTCTTGTATTTAATGAAATTTTGCACACCAGTATTAATGCAATGAGGAGAATGGCTCTCAAAGCCAAGGTTGACTTCACTGACTTCCATATTCATGACATTGAGCAAAAGCAGCTATTATTTGTGCCCCTTTCACTGAAGATAAGGAGAGCACCATGAGACCTAATTCCTAGTCAAAAAATCAAACAAGATTGCCTAGAGTCTGGAAAACAAATTGACATGCTTCGTGGATTTTCCTGTTAGTGTATCTTCCAGACAAGTATCTCTACCAGAGTTCAAAATGTTACAGTGCCATGCCTGATTTCCCACAGAAATTTTGCAGAAGCACTCAGAATTCCAACAGGTATAATTAATGTCAAGCAATATGTGCAGGCAGAGTCCATTCCACTGCCTCCCGTTGCCTTGCCCAGCTGCTGCTCACCAGCTGCTCCTCCACGACTGCCCTGATGTGCCTGTGGAGCTCCACTTCAAACACTTCGGTGTTTCCTGAGGAAATGCTCAAACACTTCATCTGCTTTTTAAGCAATTAATGGACTCCATGAAGCATCTGGTGAGAAGAGTTCTACAGAGCCCCTAGTTTTTAGCAGCTCACACCCTATGACACATGTGCCTCTGCAGCCTTATGGTCAGTAGCTGACCAACTGGTCTGAATCCAATCCTGTGGAGTTACACTGACACACACCAGCTGGGTAGTTGCCCCTAGCAATGTTCCTAAATCTTGATCTCATGCACACTTATACTGACCTGTAGAATCATAGAATCATAGAATGGTAAGGTTGGAAGGGACCTCAAGGATCATCCAGTTCCAACCCTCTGCCATAGGCAGGGACACCTCCCGCCAGTACAGGTCACTCAAGGCCTCCTCCAACCTGGCCTTGAACACCTCCAGGGAGGGACCAGCCACAACCTCCCTGGGCAACCTGTGCCAGTGTCTCACCACCCTCACTGCAAACAACTTCCTTCTAACATCCAGTTTCAATCTCCCTTCTGCCACTTCAAACCCATTGCCCCTTGTCCTGTCATTACAAGACCTTGTCAATAGTCCCTCCCCAGCCTTCCTGTAGGCCCCCTTCAGATCCTGGAAGGCTACTCTAAGGTCTCCTGGAAGCGTTCTCTTCTCCAGGCTGCAGAGTCCCAACTCTCTCATCCTGTCCTCACAGCAGAGCTGCTGCAGCCCTCTGAGCATCTTCATGGCCTCCTCTGGACCCTCTCCAACACTTCCATGTCCTTTCTGTACTGGGGGCTCCAGAACTGCACACAGGACTCCAGATGGGGTCTTATGAGAGCAGAGCATCAGTAAAGTTACTTACAGACCTGGCCTTTCTGTAGACCAGTGCCTGGGCCTGCACAGAACACTTATGCAACTTCTTCCACTGAGAATATCTTCCAGCAACTCTCTTCATTCTCCCTCTAGGCCAATGTTTTAGATTACAGGAGGATGTTTGTCCCAGTTAGTTAAGAATAGCTGCAGCAGCGTAGAATCTCACTTGATGATACCAGCTAGGTGCTGGCACTAGGTACAGTAATAAGAAACCTTTGGTTAATGCAGAATGTACTTTGGGGAACCAGTTGAACATGAAGATGACTGAGCCTTCTCTCTTCTCCCAGGAAAAGACAAGAGGATGCAGAGGTCAGGTTTTTTAAGGAGGAGGACCTAATCAGGGAGTGGAAATCAAAGACTCATTCTACTAGCTTTATCCTTCTGCAAGTTCGGAACAGAGATAAATCCTTCCCTGCATTATGCTGCTCTCAAGAGTAAGAATGAGAGCTCCCAATGGTGCTGTTCAAGTAGGAGAGCAAGCAACAGTGGCAGGCCCAGCAGTGTGTTCATGTTCTTTCCAAAGCATTTCATCTGCAGAGTTTTATTCATTAGTGTAAACAACAGATGTGTTTTTTGACATACTTCAATTACCAGGGTGCTCCTGCTACCCTGCTTGGCTCCACATACCACTTCCTGCTGGAATATCAGGTTTTAAAGAATGAGGAGTTTGGGGTCTGCATTGTGTTGCTCCTCATCACACCAGAGCAAGGCAAACTGTACCTTCTCCCTCAGTAATCACACCTCAATGCTGTGACTCCACCACCTTCAGCCTGCCCTAGGGACCTCTGTGGCCAAAAGCCCTTTGTGGAGGTGGTGAGAAGCTGCCAAAAGTACCCAGGCAGATTAGTTAATAATTCAGCAAGGGCTGTGGGAGTGAGACATGTTCCCTGCTTATTTGGGGTTAGTGACCAGCACATTACAAAGCAGCAAGTGAAAATACAATCACCATTATGAGCACTGACATCCAAAGGCATGACCTTTCAGCTTGCCAGGCACAGGGAGAGCTTGATGAATTAGCTTGCTAGCTTGATGGTGGCAGGGCACGGGAAAAATACTAAGTTTCCACAATACCTGTGTTGCATAAAAGCTTTTGTGCAAAGCACAACCACAGCTTGTGTAACCTGAAGGTAATGGGAAATGAAGGAAAGGAAAACAGAGTGAAAGCAAGCAACTGGTTATAAGAAAAGCAGCAAGGGACTTGCCTCATTTGTGAAAAATACTTCAGTCTCTTTTCTCTTTGATCACCTGTTTGCCCATTGTACTCCAGAGCTCTACTCTAATATGTACTTACACATTTGTCAGAGATCCTGTGCAAAGGGAATATGAAAGTAAGCTGCACCTCCTAGACACCAATATAACAACATTAATTACATTTGCCATGAACCACAGAGGGAAAACCTTGGCTGAAAGGAAAAGTCATCCTGGTGTGGCATAAAACAAAGGTCCTGTCTTAAGGTACATTTCTACCCTTAGTGTTGTTCTGTTTATGCTAGGATTAAGCCTATCTTAAATTAAAATCAGGATAAAGGGTTTGAAAAATGCGTCTGCACACAAAAAACTGGTCTGCTTTAAATTGTGCCAGTTTACAGATATATTGCCCATTTGTCCTATGCAGAACCCTTCCATCAGCTCGGATTTTGCCATAGCTCTCACTGCTAGAATCATGCAGCTCAGGAATGGCCCAGGCCACAGGATTAGAGGATGAACCTACCACTGTCCTGATCGGTGACAGGTGGAGGCAAGACAAAGTCTCCATGTAGTCATGTACTTCTTCAGTAAATGGACTCAGTTTCTCACTTCTACTCATCCCTGTCTCATTTCCCCCAGCAGTGAAATAGCACAGCTCTATTTGCAGAGCAGGTGGCATACAGCCATGTCAACCCCTTGTTCAAATGTTTGAGATCTCCTTCCTTGACCTAACTGAAAACTTAAATCTCAGTCAAGTACCCCAGCCCCTTGTGAAGGATCAGACTGATCTGACTGTCCTTAGATCTCCTCATCCTCCTCTAATTCCACCCTTTTGCTCAAAGTTTCCTCTCCTAAATCCAGAGTGAAAACCAAGGCAGACACCAAAGATAGGCTGAGCTCCATAGCTATATTAACAAGGAAATTAAGACTAATTGGAGGAAGTGTTGTTACCTCTCTATATAGCATTATTACTAAATTGCTACACTATTTCTAGCATCCATATTTTCTCATGAAATACCAAATCCAGTTCAGATTCATAGCAACAGCAAAAGACTGCCAAGGAGAGATTTGTTTCTTAGTTTGTATAACTGCTAGAGTCAGAGAAGTGACAATTTGAACACAGAAGTAGTTTTGTTAGAGAATATCAGACATAAAGAATTGTTTCATCTTTCAGGAAAATATGTCTGGAAAACGAGCTGGAAGAAGCAGCCAGCTGACCTCCACTAGCAGTGAGGGCAGCTTGCAGGCAGGGAGAGGAGTAAGGGCAGGCTGGGTGTGCAGGCATCTCCAACAGGAAACCCATGGTTTAACAAGATGAGGAGGGATATGTTCAAGTACAAATTGGCTGACCTTTTTCCTTCCCCACCTACTAGGAAAGCAAATGATCAGAAGAATCCCACCACAAGCAACCAGCTCTGGTAAGTCTGCTAGGTCTCATAGAGCTGGTGAACTGGAACATCAAAAGCAGGAACAGTCCTGAGATGTGGGGTCCGTTCCAATTCCATCCCCAAATCCTCTGTCATGCTAGGGAATTGGCAGTCCCAGAGTTTTAGGGGCACTCCCTGGTAATTCTCCGACAGCTCTGTCTAGCTCCCCATGCTTCCAGCTGCAGGTTCCTCGGGACCGCTGCTGTCCCTCGCTGCTTGCCACCAAGCTGCCATCTCCGGCCTAGGGCCTCTAGGTGCTGCTGTACTACCAGCAATGGAATCCCTGGCAGGAGCAAAAGGAAAGAGAACTTCCCCATGCTGCCGCAGCGAACTGCAGCACTTCTAGATCACCAGAAAGTGATTTTTGTTACAGCATCTTGTTCATTCTTGTGTAAACCAGCAGCCAGGGCAGGCTATCCATCCATATTTCCTGCAGGGACTGCAGCAGAGGGGATAAGCCTGAGCAGCACGTTCTGTATCCCAGTTTGCCTAAACAACAGCTGTGTTTTAGCTTTTCACACCCCGAAAAAAGGTTTGCCTGAGCTAATAGCATTGTCTTGATAGGAGTTAACCCTGTTAGGTCAAGAACACGAGTGATTTGTCACAGAGAACAGTGAACACATGGGGCTGATGCTTGAAGGTGAGGATTAAAGCGTCAGGCATTAGCAAATTAACATTTTGCCTAATTAGATATTGATCACCCACACGAAGCATGTCATGACCACTGTAAGCTCACCATAATGCGCTAACTAGTGATGGAAAAGAAGGACGTGTACCAGAAAGCTTATTAGTTGCTTCTCCTCTAAAAGCTTTATTCAGACATTTAGCAAACCTGAGAGTCCTGCTGTTTCCTAAATGAGTGACAAATATTCCCTTGTTTCCTGAGGGCAAACTCACAGTTTTCCTCTTCACTGCCATATCATGATTTTCACCTTGCAGTAAGGTAAATCTTTGCTTCCCTGAATTCACAAGAAATGCAAATTTAAAGTGTTCGTTACCCAACTGATCCCATGCCAACCGAGACAACCAAGGAAGGTAATTCTGTCTCACCACCAGTGGAAAGATGCTGCATTAACAGTGTCATCTTGTGTGTATCCCACGCCGTGCAGAATGTAGCCTGAATTCTTTGTGGCCAGATGAACCCTTAACACCATCCCACAACAGCACCAAAACAGTAAACAAGAGATCTGCCTGCCCGTGGGTGACTAGAACTAGTGAAGTTCCTGTAGCATCCCTAACAACACAGGTATGCTTACATAAAGGCTTCATTACTATGTATGCTGCAGAGAGAAAGAAGTGAGAAGAGTGTGTAAGTTTGCACTGGTTCAGCTACCTCATGGGGCCTCTCTGAGAGTGCCCACAGGGGACAGTTTCCTCTGAAATAATCCCAGCTTAGTGAAGAGGCGGTGCATGACCAGGCACAAATTTTGGAGGGCGGTTCTTTTAATCTTTCCATCAGGGAATCCTCCTCTTGATAAATGCATTTAATGCCCATACATGATCTGTGGTGTCTGTTGCATGGTGGTGTGTGAGGATTATGTGATGCTGCTCACAGAATGAGAAACTCTCAGACATGCCCTGAAGACTAGTTGGGTGGTAGAGAACAGTGGTAGGATGCAGTGATGGAAGCAATTGGAGGCACTCTTCTGCAGCATAGTCCAGTACAGGCAATCCTAGGAGATACAGGGCTCACAGACCTCAGGGGAGTAAAAGCCTTGTTAACCTTGGTACATTTAGTTGTCACCACTTTATCATATAGAAAATAGTCCCTGACAGAAACCACACAGGCATTTCTCCAGGTAATCCAGCAAGACTGAGCTGTGGATAGAGGTCCTGGGCAGATGTAGACAATGGCACTGCAGGGAGATGAACGTACAAAGGAACGTATCCTACAGCACTCTGCAATGTCAAAATGCACCTCAAATGAGAAATAGTGCTTGAGAAACTGCAGGAGCAGAAGCACTTTACAGCCTGTACCTCAGTCTCTGCTACGTACCTGACAAAGAGGTAGACAGATTCCCTCCACCTAATGGAGAACCATGATCCCCCATTTCTCATTTCTCTCTAAGGTGTGCTCCATGTTCACAGTCTCACAGGATGTCAGGGGTTGGAAGGGACCCAAAGAGATCATCCGGTCCAACCCCCCTGCCGGAGCAGGACCAGACAATCTAACTCAGGTCACACAGGAACACATCCAGACAGGCCTTGAAAGTCTCCAGAGAAGGAGACTCCACAACCTATCTAGGGAGCCTGTTCCAGTGCTCTGTGATCCTTACAGTAAAGAAGTTCCTCCTTGTGTTGAGGTGGAACCTCCTATGATGTAGCTTATATCCATTGCTCCTTGTCCTATCACAGGGAGCAAATGAGAAGGGCTTGTGTGTCCCCCTCCTGACACCCAGTTCTTAGATATTTATAAACATTTATGAAATCCCTTCTCAGTCTTCTTTTTTCCAGACTAAACAGCCCCAGGTCCCTCAACCTCTCCTCATCAGGCAGTGCTCCAGTCCCCTCATCATCCTTGTAGCCCTCTGCTGGACTCTCTCAAGCAGAGACCTGTCCCTCTTAAACTGGGAAGCCCAAAAGTGAACGCAGCACTCAAGATGAGGTCTCACCAGGGCAGAGTGTTGCTTAAGCAGTTGTGACAAAAGCTAAACACTGAGAGCAGAAAGCTGTCTTCACTCTTGGGGCAGACTGTGGGCCATGCTTGGGGCGTTTTGGGAGGTTGTACTGTGCTGAGCATAGGTGTGACTGTTTCAGCACCTGCACACTACTGCCACAGCAGTCTGAACCTTCTGTTTTGAGCAGTTCCCACATGAAAGTGTGTTTTGCAGCACTTTCCCCCCAAGCCTATTTCAGAGCCATGCTGTTACCCTGCCTTTGCATTCCTGTGCTGTTTCATATAGCCTATGGCAAACTTCCCATTTGTGTGAACACACAGCCTCCAGCCAAAGCTCTCAGCAAACCAAAGCTTCCCAAGTGCTAAGCAGGGAAAGGCATCTGGGGAATCCGGTCCTTATGCCAGAAGTTTTAATGCCTGCAGAGACATTAGACCCCCACAATATCCTGCTGTCCCTAGATGGGCATTGCCGCCGTGACTGACCCAGCTGCCGTCGCTGCCCAGACAAAAGGCAGGTCCTGGTTAATATATGGGCAGCCTTTCAAAAGATTATGTTGTGTAAAATCAATTCTGACTTCCTACCTGCCAGCCAAATCCTCATACTTCCTGCTGTGTGCACATGATGCACCGCAGCTTCCTTGCACTGGGAATTATAATGTTGTTTCTAATTTTTATCGTAATTGCTGATATTGCTGCAAGCATTTGGGGCTGGAGTGAAGAGAAGGCAGAATATGCACTGAAGTATGCATGTATCTGTGTGTATGTTCTGCATCTAAGGCAGTGCTACTGATACCTGGTGGGATTTTTTTTTGGCTGCAGAAGGATGGGTACCAAACCCTGTCTTTTTCAGCACTGCAGGCATCATCTCTTACCCCGTCTTGCAGTGCCTCCTGTAATTAGGTTTTGTATTAGAGCTCTGAGTCCATTTTTCTGTATCAGACAATGTCGCAGCAAATTTTGGCTAAAGATTGAGGATTGGTTTTGAGGCAGGATTTATGGCAGAAACACAGATTTTGTTTTTTGCTGAATTATATTCAGCAAATAGCAGTAGGTGCGATAATTACTTGCTGGATGGAGTATACCTCTTTAATCATAACATTTGTTCCCAAAATTACTGTTTCTGGTATTTTCACCAGAGGCTGATTTATTAATGAGACCTTACAAGGTGAGGAGCTAGGGCTTTTCCCTTCCAACCTTTAACATGGATGAAGTACAATGCTTGGGATTCTTAACTCAGACACACTGTAGGGTTCCTTAAAACAGACATAATTATCTGCCCTTATAGCAGCAGATATTTTTTGCAAGACCTCCTGCAACTCTGTGTTACTTGTGCCCAAAGCTACATCATCCTATCAGAGGTAATGGCTGTTGAGAAAGGCAAGGCTCTCTCCCTCCAAGTGTTGCCATCCCACCACCTCACACTGATGGCTGAGAAATTACATCAGCAGAGTCCAACAAAGCAGAACCTGCTCATGGCTGAATGCAGTTTTACTGTAGCTGGAAAATACTTCCAGTCAGAAGAGTCACTGCTAAAAATGGATTCAGGTCAGCTTTTCAATGCTTTCTCTCAGGCAGGGTATTCAGCAAGTTGTCCTAGTGTGCTCTGAGCATACTTTCTCTGGACACTATAGACAGGCTAATTCCTTAATCAAGATACCCTTCATGTCAGACATGTCACAGCTGTTGTTCTGGGGCTACTTTCCCTCTGCATTCTCATCTGGGCTTTACTTTCTGCTTAGTTGATCCTTAAAATCCTTCTCAATGTAAAAATCTAGCAGTTGCCACTGTGACTGCACGACATCTATGTCCATCTCAGTCAGAGGCAGCTGCATTCTGCCCTTCCTTCCTTCCTTCCTCTCTTTCACTCTTTCTCTCTTTCTCTCTCTCTCTCTCTCTCTCTCTCTCTCTCTCTCTCTCTCTCTCTCTCTCTCTCTCTCTCTCTCTCTCTCTCTCTCTCTCTCTCTCTCTCTCTCTCTCTCTCTCTCTCTCTCTCTCTCTCTCTCTCTCTCTCTCTCTCTCTCTCTCTCTCTCTCTCTCTCTCTCTCTCTCTCTCTCTCTCTCTCTCTCTCTCTCTCTCTCTCTCTCTCTCTCTCTCTCTCTCTCTCTCTCTCTCTCTCTCTCTCTCTCTCTCTCTCTCTCTCTCTCTCTCTCTCTCTCTCTCTCTCTCTCTCTCTCTCTCTCTTTCTCTCTCTCTCTCTGTTTCTCTCTTCCTTTCTTTTTCCTCTCTATATCTAACTATGTAGACTCACAATGTACAGGTCCAGGTTAGAAGTAAGGAGAAAAGATCAAATATACATCAGGCATTATTACTGTAGGTGAGACATTTTAATCTGACAAACTCCTTGTTTTCTGAGGACAGAGGTTGCATTTAGCACTGGGAAAAACCTCCACTGTGGACATGTAGTACCCACTACAGACATTTTAGGTTCTCACGGGCTGTTCAGTATCCAATGTTAAGTGTTCTCATTAGCCCAGTCTACTAACACTGGCCTAGAACAGCCACTGTGCCACCTTGAAGACACAGACATTGTCTGCCAAACGCCCAAGATTTGAACTTACATAACATAAGAGCTGATTATGCTTCAGCATATTTTCTGATAAAGGATTTCTTAGAAATAAAGTACTAAACAAATGGGAATTATAATGAAGCAAGGCAACAGTGATAATACCACTGCATGTATCTGGAGTAATGATGGGACTAGACCAGATAATGAAGGTGTAAAATGGATAAACATTGTCATCTCTAATACCCATAATCAATTCCAGGCCATTGAAAAGACTGCATGATATTAACAAATAACAGTTCATAATAATAATGACAGCAGCCTCATAGGAAAAATGATTGAGTGCCTGTCAAGTGTCCCAAAACACAGAAGCCACCATCAAATAGATATATCCAACATGCAAAGTAAGAAAGAAAGAAAGAAGGAAAGAGAGCAATTCTGCTGCTTGTCCTCAGTTTCTTTGCTTACAGAGTATCTCACAAAGCACCTTCTGCTCTTTCGGTTTCATCCTTACGTGTGCAGTGGGGTCACTACTGCTAATGAGAAGAGTGACATTAATTCCCATGGTTTTAACATTCCTCTACCTGACATGTAGGGAGGTTTCTTATAACAAAACATTTTGTGCTTCTTGAAAGACAGCAGTTTATAATGAGAGGGGGAAATGAAAAAGATCCTCTGTGTCAGAGTCACAGGAAATGATCTGAAGTGCTAAGGGGATGGCATCACTGCTGGTGTGCCTGGGGTCACTTTGCCTTCTCTCACCCAACATATGTGTCCTGCAGTGGAAGTAGCAGAGGTGAGAGTGGGCAACTTAGATGTGACCATGGTGATAGGGCAGAAAACTGCAGTATGGGCTCTCCAAGGTGGCAGCCTCACAGGGCAGAGCTCCAATAGCTGCACCCATCCCTGTTGCTGTGAGCCACACTTCCAATCCATCGGTTTCAAAGAGAAAAAGATATATATATATCTTACTTAATCAACCAGCTCTCACTTCAGAGTTCACTATTAGGCCAAAATTAAAACCAACACATTTTCTGAGGTCTGATAGTCCCAAATTTGGCAGTATACTGTGAGAAGCTGTAACAGCTCTGCAGGGTGCTCTGGACATCACTGTGGATCAAGAGCAAAGGAGGGAAACTTGGTATCTGTCAGCAGCAGCAGGCTAAGAAAAACTTCTCACACAAGGTAGGGTTGTGAGTTATCTTTCACTTTCAGAGTTTCCTCATCATTTTGCAGCTAGGAAAAGGAGACACAATAATGGTGTTTGTAAAACAGATTACTTGCAGCATAAGATCATTGTCTAGTAACAGCTGTCCCTGTAAGAGGCACTTGTACCCAGCCCAGATTCATACCACTAAACAAGACCCGGACAGAGAGATGTTTCATCAGCCCTCCTCCTCCTCAAAAAAACAGTCAAAATATACTCTGCTGTCACATTGAACTTAGCTTTGCAGCAGATACAGGCTGGGTGGGGAATGGCTGAGAGCAGCCCTGAGGAAAAGGACCTGGAGGTCTGGGGAGATGAAAAGCTCANCTCTGCAGCGTGGAGAAGGCTTTGAGGAGACCTTAGAGTAGCCTTCCAGTATCTGAAGGGGGCTACAGGAAAGCTGGGGAGGGACTATTGACAAGGTCTTGCTATGACAGGACAAGGGGCAATGGGTTTGAAGTGGCAGAAAGGAGATTGAAACTGGATGTTAGAAGGAAGTTTACAGTGAGGGTGGTGAGGCACTGGAATGGGTTGTCCAGGGAGGTTGTGGCTGCTTCCTCCCTGGAGGTGTTCAAGGCCAGGTTGGAGGAGGCCTTGAGTGACCTGTACTAGTGGGAGGTGTCCCTGCCTATGGCAGGGGGTTGGAACTGGATGATCTTTGAGGTCCCTTCCAACCTCATCATTCTATGATTCTATGATTCTATGTAGTATGTTTGCAAGTGATAGCCATTCCTGCCATATATTGAAATTGATCTATCAGACAAAATAAATCTGGTTTATTTGGAACAGAAATGAGCAACAGACACATCAACATGAGCACAAGTGTGTGGCCAGCAGGACTGCAACAGCATTTCTGATAAAACACCTTTCCCACTGTTCCCTTCCCCCATATGATAATTTAGAATAGTGCCTTTTTTTTTTCCCAAAACAACTAAGTGCACATATTTTTCTCTTTCCAGTTGACTGCTGCAAAGTGGCTATGGTTGAGAAAATTATTATTTATCATTTTAATCATCTAATCTTCATAAACCTTTTAACGTAAAAACAAAAACTACTTAACGCACAGCAAGATAATTAATATTGAAAATAGACTCTGCAGGGGAACTGTAGTACCTGCTGCCTTCCATTAGGCTCCCAGAATAATGAATTAGCTAGGAGCTTTATGTAAGTTTGCAAGAACAATATAAATAGTACCAACACAGACACCATTTTCTTTGGACAGACCACATCAGGAGGCTGCTCGGTAGGTTGATTGCCCAGCATCAAGAGTAGCTTCACCAGCTGTCAAAGTCAAAAACCTTACCAAAAAAAGAGACAAAAAAATCAAAGTCCAAGGAATTTTCTTTTTCAAAAATATCACTTCAGATTTCACAGGAAGAAAAACAGAAAGAGAAGGAAAGGGGAAAAAAAAAAAGTTGCCTTTTCCCCATTCCTCACTCGGCCACAGCTAAGGAAGGAGAAGATTTGCAGATGGAGCTTGTTAGAAGTGGCCTTGGGAGGGCTCAGACTTGTTTGCCTGTCCCCTCTGCCTCCAGGACAACAGGTTTTCAACTGGTCCAGGGAGCCAGGATCAGGCTTTTTGCTGCCCCAAGGGAGCCCTGAAGCTGGATATTCCTTTTCCCAGTAAGCAGGATATATGTGAGTTTTAATTTAAAAAAAAAAAAAAAGGTTGTGAGGAGAGACAGCAACTAATCCTTTCTGCTAAATATCTACCCCTAGCAGTGTCACATAACTCATTAATGCTGAGAACTAGGTGCTGCTCACAGGGACTGAAAGGACCTCTAAATGCCAAAAATAATGTGTATACTTATGGAGCACCTAAGAAAAGGCTGACTGAGGCACTTAATGCCATGGTCTAGTTGGTTGAATAGGGCTGGCTGGTAAGTTGGACTGGATAATCTCGGAGGTCTTTTCCAACCTGGTTGATTCTATGATTATCTATAAGTGCTAGACAAATTATAAAACAATTATTGAAGGAATGAATTACTGACAGAGCAATGTGTATTCCTGGGCTGCGGCAAGAGCAGTATGGGCAGCAGGGCAAGGGAGGGGATTCTGCCCCTTTACTCTGCTCTCCTCAGACCCCACCTGGAGTCCTGTGTGCAGTTCTGGAGCCCCCAGCACAGGAAGGACATGGAACTGTTGGAGCGAGTCCAGAGGAGGCCACGAAGATGCTGAGAGGGCTGCAGCAGCTCTGCTGTGAGGACAGGCTGAGAGAGTTGGGGCTCTGCAGCCTGGAGAAGAGGAGGCTTTGAGGAGACCTTAGAGTAGCCTTCCAGTATCTGAAGGGGGCTACAGGAAGGCTGGGGAGGGACTATTTACAAGATCTTGCAATGCCAGGACAAGAGGCAATGAGTTTGAACTGGCAGAAGGGAGATTGAAACAGGATGTCAGGAGGAAGGTGTTTGCAGTGAGGGTGCTGAGACACTGGCACAGGTTTCCCAGGGAGGTTGTGGAGCACAGAATCACCCAATGTGATCAAAGATCACGTTGGGTGATTCTGTGCTCCACAACGTCCCTGGAGATGTTCAAGGCCAGGTTGGACAAGGCCTTGATTGACCTGTACTAGTGGGAGGTGTCCCTGCCTATGGCAGGGGGTTGAAACTAGATGATCTTTGAGGTCCCTTCCAACCTTACCATTCTATGATTGTTTTTTTCTGAGCACATGCATTAGGTGTCTGCCAGGGATCCTTTGAAGCACTCTGATGAACTTGCTGGGGCTGCTGGCTGCTTTGAGGGCTTAATGGCTGCCGTTCTGGGGTGCAAGCCCACCTTCATCTTGTCTGGCTTATGAGAGGATTCTCAGCTTAGGAGGACCCAACAACATTGGTGGCTGTCCTGAACCATACACTGCACCCATAATTCGCAAAGGGCCTTTTCCAGATGTGACCCCCTCCAATCTCTGTGGCAGTCAGGTTTGCACAAATCTGCATGACTAAAAAGTGTGCACAAAAAGTTTGTTATCTGCTACAGCTACAGTCACCTCACAAGGGATTGCTTGAAGACATGAGGTTAAAGATCTGTACTGAAGTAGGAAGTGGTGGGAAGGAAATCAAAGAGGAATACAGATTCGTTTAAAGCTCAGCAAGGAATAGATAAGGATAGTTTAAAAAAAAAAAAAAAGAAAAGAAAAGAAAAGAAAAGAAAAGAAAAGAAAAGAAAAGAAAAGAAAAGAAAAGAAAAGAAAAGAAAAGAAAAGAAAAGAAAAGAAAAGAAAAGAAAAGAAAAGAAAAGAAAAGAAAGGAAGAAAGCAGAGTAAAAAACCAGAGTGAATTAATGCTGCCAAAGGATTTAAGGGAAATATGAAAGACACTTATTATATGATTATCAAGGGAAGACAAGCAAAAATCCTAGAGAGAAACTATGTCCATTAACTAGTAAACTAAAGTGGGTATGGACCTAATGATGACAAGAATCTATCTTTAATGAGGCATGAAAGGAACGTGAACAATTCAGAAATGAGGAACAGCCAATAAAATGTCTTATCTGATTAATATGTGAGAAAATGGTTTAGGGAAAATGAGCCTATATGTAAATCTGCTGATAAGCTAAGCCCAGGTTATTGGAGGGAGTGGTGAAAATACCATATTGGATGTGACTATTTCTCCTAATTTGTGGTCAGAAGACTAAGAATCGGATAAGGAAAAGTGTATATAGAAACT
Organism: Semnornis frantzii; assembly: GCA_013399775.1. Classification (NCBI taxonomy): domain Eukaryota; kingdom Metazoa; phylum Chordata; class Aves; order Piciformes; family Ramphastidae; genus Semnornis; species Semnornis frantzii. Next base: position 25,744 of record VWYK01084652.1, on the reverse strand, counting down.
GAAAAGGAGAAATGAATGATCCCAAACCATTATTTTCTGAAAATCTACCCTTTACCCTTTCTAAAATAAGGAATTCAACATTGCTATTGCTTTGGAATGTGGTGAAGGTGAGGAATGTGAAGGCAAGCAGCATAACCTGGCGCCATCAAAAGGTCCCTACAATGCTCCCTGAATGCTGCAGTCTCCTATGGCAATGACCACTGCTGCCCAGCAACTTACTGCTAAATCTGTGATGAGAGTCCAGGCAGAAGGTCCCCATGCTGGCCAGGCACCATGCCTCTGTAGAGAAAGCCCTGGGACTGATGCCTGGCAGGGAACAGAATGCTTTGCAGATGGTGCTGAGCAGAATGTGCCAGTGGATGGCTTGCTGAGGTATTTTGGGTGACCTTGGCACAACAGAAGAACAGTTCCTTTCAGCAGGTGGAGGCACCACAAAGCCTGGCTGCAGCCCTCCAGAGAAATTGAACCCCAGGTTATTATGCAAGATCCCAACCATTTTCGGAGAGAAATTACAGTCCTACCTGGCTTGAAGTGATACAATAAAGATAGAACTGACAATTAGCTGAACCCACAGTGTAGGATTAGCATAACAGCACCCCCCAAACACCCATTTTTAGAGGTATTGATACACCCAGTACTTTGGAGGCAATTCTGGCCATGGGTGTGTCTGAGAGCCAGCCCCAGCAGCACAAAGCCTTACAAGAATAAATCTCACCAAACTTGATTGCTTTTTTGATAGGAACAGAAAATTAGTGGATGAAGGGGATGCTTGAGCTGTAATATATTTGCATCTGAGAGGTGCATTTGATACTGTGCCTCATGAAATCTTTCTAGAAAAATCAATGTAAATCAGCTTGGAGAGGAGCAGTCTTCTTGATTGGAAACAGGCTGGAAGACTGTAAAGTGAGGTTAACAGTAAGTGGCAAAGCACAGAGCTGAAGCTGCGGAGACCATAAAAGAACCACAAAGCTTAGTCTTAAATAAGTTTTATTTAATATCCTCACTGTTCATCTAGAAATGAAAGAGGAAACAACATTTGAATAAGATCTGCAGAGGAGGTGAAATTAGGAGGAACTAAAATCTACCACAAAAGATGCAAAAGATCCGGAGAGAGAAGCAGCTGGGTCAGGATGCTATAAAGGTTAGTTACAGAACAGGAGAATCTGAGCAGTTTTCCTGTTCACTGAGACGAACCAGCTCAATCAATTGTCACTAGTAAGAGAAAAGGAGGTTTCAGTTCCTAATTCTGCATGTTGGCTTCTTCAGATGTGAATTTTGCTAGCCTGGAGACTTGTAAAAAGCATTCTTTGTAAATGGGAAGATTAGAATAACCCTTCCAGTTGTGCAATCTGGGTATTTTCTAATGCAGTGACATAAGGCAGGATTTTGGCTTCCATAGAGGTGAGGGTGCTTACAGTTCATATTGTAGTCTACAACAGATCTGCACACCTGTGCAGGTTTGGGAGTTCCTTGCCCCCACCCCCACCCCAGCTAGGAATTCACCAGATTAACTCAGCCAGCTGGAAGTTAAGGAATGAAGCTTTACATTTCCAGCATGGCACAATTTACAAGCATATATATATACAATATATAAAGATATTTACAGCTGTATATGTTGGAGTGGATCCAGAGGAGACCACGAAGATGCTCAGAGGGCTGCAGCAGCTCTGCTGTGAGAACAGGCTGAGAGAGTTTGGGCTCTGCAGCCTGGAGAAAAGAAGGCTTTGAGGAGACCTTAGAGTAGCCTTCCAGTATCTGAAGGGGGCCTACAGGAAGGCTGGGGAGGGANAAGAGCAATACAGAAATATAAAACCCCTCTTGAGCAGCCAGACTGCCCAAAAGGGCTCCCACCCAACCTCTGACCATATTTCCACCCCCTCCCTTATCTCAGAATCCCCCTTACATGCAAGGAGAGCTACAAAAGGTCATCAAGAGGTTAGAAGAAATAAACAATTAGTTCAAGTTATGAAGGTCCAGGCAGAGGTAGTGAAGTAGGCAGCAGGAGCCAGAGACTGACCTATCTTTTTTTGTGTTCTTGTTCTTATATCCCTTAGCAAAACCAATGGGTAATGTAGACGTCGCTGTTATTTTATTTTCACATTCTCTCATTAAAATATTCCAATTAGCCTCGAACACCCCAAATTGCTTGCTAAAAAAAAAAAAAAAAAATCAAATGTACCATTTTAGAATCTGCCTCCTACATATCCAAACCACAACAGCAGGTGAAATTCCATCTTCTCCTTTAAAATGTGTAGACACAAGTTAGACCCAAGCTAGAGATGTTGTGTGGCAGCAAAAGGCCAGTGAAGCTTGGGACAGCACAGGTTCAGACCACCTTGCTGCTGCTCTGCTGTTTCTGCATCTGGAACACTGTGTTCAGTTCTGGGAAATTCATTAGCAAGAAGGTATTGAAAAATGGTAGCAAGTTCAGAGAAGAGCAACAAAAATTATCAAGGGGATGGAGTTATTCATTTATAAAGAAAGATTAAAGGAGCTAAATCAGTTCTGGAAGAACTGAATTTCTAATATACTGTTACTCAGAAAAATTGCTACAGAAAGGAATTTCAGCAATCTAGTCCTGAAAGGCATAAACACCAAAGACAGGGAAGAATTAAGTAGTGCAGTAGGGTATAAAAGCAAATCATAGAGTCATAGAATGGTAAGGTTGGAAGTGACCTCAAAGATCATCTAGTTCCAACCCCCTGCCATAGGCAGGGACACCTCCCACTAGTACAGGTCACTCAAGGCCTCCTCCAACCTGGCCTTGAACACCTCCAGGGAGGGTGGGGGGNGGTTGTGGAGCACAGAATCACCCAACGTGATCTTTGATCACATTGGGTGATTCTGTGCTCCACAACCTCCCTGGGCAACCTGTGCCAGTGTCTCACCACCCTCACTGCAAACAACTTCCTCCTAACATCCAGTCTAAATCTCCCCTCTGCCAGTTCAAACCCATTGCTCCTTGTCCTGTCATTGCAAGACCTTGGAGTCAGGAGGAGTCAGAAGTGAGAAAGGGAAACAGACTAAATATCCAGGAAAAAAAAAATCCTTCAAAGGTAATCCTCACAGGTCAGAAGACTTGAAGTTAGAGTGAAAAAAGCCCCCTAGATGGTGTGCAATGGGGGATGCTCCAGCCAGCAGAGAGCCAGAAGATCATTGTGCTCCTCACAGATTGCTGTGGGAATGGTACAGATCCCTAGCTGGGAGGTTACCTGACAACAAGGAATGTATGAATATGTATGAGACTATTACTCAGTGTGAGCTGCGGTGACAGTATCATTTCTTTCATATAATTTCAAATTTCCTCTGGTGAGTACTTGTTCAGAATTAAGAATTTGGAATTTGGCTTCTGACTTTTTTTTTTTTTCTTCGATTATCTCAGAGTTTTTATGCTTGGTGGTACTGTGAGACCAGACACACAGAGAGGATTATTCCTCCATGTAATATTTACAATCTAATCTCTTACCATCACTTATTAGCACTCTACAGACCTGTATGTTCTTAAGTGTAACTGCTCTGTGCCAACAGCAACAAGTTGAGTGCAGGTATCTTTAATGCCTTGTCCAAGCTGTGCATGTTTGAGGCTAATTGGAATATATTTTAATGGAGAAAATTAGATTATAGGCTGTAAAAAAGAAAACAATGGTGATGTCTACTTCACTCATAGGCTTGCTGAGATGATAAGACTAAGAGCACAAAACATACTTAAGACACTTGGGCTCAGACACTCTCGGGCTGTCTGGCTTTTTGCCTTCTCCTCTCTGTCGAGTATCGTCACTAACGACTTTCCTTCTAATCCCCCTGGCCCATCCTCCAAACTCACCTTGTGCACAAGCCAAACCCTGGGGTAAGGTAGAGGGGTGGGGAGAAGGTGGAAGGGTGGTTGGGAGCCCCTCCTGGGGACTCTGATTTCTGGGAGGGGAATTGTGTTTCTGTATTACCTTTAACTTGCATATGTCTGTAACTATTCCTGTCTATTGTGTCTGTCTCTGCTTGTACATTGTGCTAAGCTGTAAATAGAGCTTCAGTCCTTAACTTCCAGCTGGCCGAGTCTAGTCTGGGGGATTTTACAAAGTCGTGGGGGGCAGGGAACTCCCAAACCATCACACAAGCCCATACAAGTCATTCTTCAGGTGTTCTAAGGATTGTGTAGCTAATGCAACTCAGCATCTTTGTTTTCTCATTTATTTTGTTTCACTTCATATGCTCTATTGCTTTCACCTCTCAAATATTGATTAAGTCAACTCAAAGCCTTGTACTAATCAGTGTAGCACAGTTTGCATTGCTGTACACATGTACCCATTATAACTGAAGTTTGTAGAGCAGTTTGTGAGCTATCTGCTTCCAGATTTAGACAAGGTCTGCATGTTTTAGCTGAGATCAGCTCTTTTGTCTTCAGTATCACCTAGGCTCTGTTTACCAGTAATTTTATGTGCATGGGAAAATGCAGTTGGGTCCTCATTCACTTCTAGTGATGGTTAATTAAAGCAATTCATGTGAAACAAATCAGTTTCCGTGAGTGATTAAACAAAAGGAAAGATGAGATAGCTGAATAATATCTAGTTGGATATAAGCCTATACTTTCAGAGGGAAAAAGAGGGAATAAATGAAATCAAGCATCTTTGGGAGTACTGTTTGTCTCCATCCAAAAAGTAGCAGCCCATGAGGAGCTAATCACCCTCCTAGCACTGACAGCTAAATTTTTCTGCCGCTTCCACCACATGAAGCTTTTAAAATGAGCAAAGCTTGTAGAGGGCTTATCTGGAGCAAGAGAGCACAGACCTGCTCTCTGAACAGTGGCAACCAGTGGGGCAAGCTCTACCTACCTCATTCCTGGCAGCTGTCAAGTGTGAATGTCTAATCTTTGCATAAAGCTGAAGATACAGTCAAATGACTTTGTATTACTGTCATTTGCATTCTGCCTCCGGACGCTTTCATTCCTCTTGCTTTGAGTAATATTTTTTCAACCTTGTCTTCTCATTAAAATTTCCTCTTCATTATAGCACATTTCAATATAATTTCCTCCTGAACTGAGCTCAGGGTACAGCCCAACTAATAAGAATTGCATGATCTGCATTATTATGCACACATAACCCATTATAATTGAATCTTATTCCACTTTAATTGCACGTGTTTACAAACACTGTGTTCACTGCAACAGATTATGTATTTTAGTTGATTGTGCCATTAATGATTGAAAAGTCAGTGCCATTTTGTGTTAAACTCATTTTTGGCTTGCATAACAAGTAACACAACACAAAACTCTTCTGGAAAGTCACATTTCCAACTTTCTCTCTCGTTTATTTTTTTTTTAATGGTGAGAAGAGTTCTCCCTTAAACCCAAAGCATGCATCATTAGAAATGCAGCACTTCAGAACATTCGAACCATCTTTAGCCTTCCAGAGTGTGTCAGGATTTTAGGCAAACACTTATTCTTGGTTCAGTGTAGAGCCCAAATTTACTTTAGCAACGGAGACCTTGTTGTTCTCAGTAATTTACAACTCCCTCCAGCACTCAGGCGAACCCAGAGCCTCTGCATTTTCAGAGGAGAACTTTGCACCCAGAGCTCCCCCATTTGTGAGCCTGCTGACATGCCCCCACTGACTGCCTGGCAGTTTGGTTTCTGGGCAACGAGATAAGGTCAGCAGATGCAAAATTATTTAGGAAGTGGACCTCCTGAGACTTCAGATACTGAAGAGAATTGGAAAATTTGGCAGCACACTGTGCTGTTTTGGTGCAAGGTCAGTTAGATAAGGTCAGTCAGGATGTTAAATGTAGCCACTGCCTAGTTTGTCATCAGGTTTTATAACAGGGGCAAGGCAGCCTGATAGACCAGAGTCTCTAGAAGGAAAAAATATTAAAAACAAACCCATATTTTCACCAAGATTTATAGAAAATCTACTTTATTTTCATTTTCTCAGAGACATTTAACTTGTGTAGAATTAACCAAGATGGATGTGGTATACTTGGGCTCTGCTTGGCTTTTTCTTCACATATGTTTATCGTGCTGCTCCTTAGGCACTTATGCAGGGCATATTCTCATCCTAAAAGCTGTCCTTCAGTCATGAGTAACACCTTGCTGAAGATGATGACAGGTCCGTCAATTGCAAGTGTCTTGCAAAAAGTCCTCAAAACTGGGAGTGATTTTTGTCAGCCCTGCATCACAAATCCAGTGGCTTTCCCTCAGCCTCCTCTGTTTCAGAAAGTCTGGAGCTTTGTCATCCCAAACATGCATAGTGGCTTGTTAAATTTAATCATCATTGAACAGAAGATCATTATGCTCGTGAAGGAGAAAGAAAGGCTTTGTCCTAAAGCAGAAGAGAGGTTTTGGCAGAAATCAAAATGCAGGTGATGTGCTCAACATCTTTAGGATGCAATAGTTTATGTGTTTGACAATAAATAATACATCACAGACACTGACAAATGAAGCTTCATAAAAGCCTTGCGAAGTAAATCAGCAGTTGTTATCCAGGACAGAGAGAGAGAGAGAGATGGGGCACAAAAAGGTTAAGCAACTTGCTCAAGAAGGTGCAGTGAACCTCTAGCAAACTGCAGCTCATGACAACCAGGTCCATGCTAGCAATTGACCAGGTCTCTCCCAGTTTTCTTTTGGCTTTTACCCACTGCAAAGGAAAGACCACTGGTAATGCATTTGGATACTAAGCTGTCAGAAGGATGTGAAGCCAGGAGATAAATTAATCATTTTTATGTTCTGTGATGGATTTACAGAGAATCTCAGAGGCTTTAATTTTGACAGTCTGAGTTTGGCCATGCCTTTTTGGTTTCATCTATTGGATTTTTGATAAATAAAAAGCTCTCCAGTGGCACTGGAGATCTGAAGTGGTTTGGGGTGGAATTAAGCAATATATTGGGATTCTACATTTATAACAGGAGGACCTTTGCTTTGTGCTTATAGAGATTTGGGCAGGAACTGTGCTGTTGTTATTAATTGTGCATTATGACTCATAGTAAACTTACTGCATTGTCTAAATTATTTTCTAGGCATCATGAAATATGATCATGAATATGGGGAGGTGTTTAGAGGAGGCTGGATGAGGCACTTAGTGCCATGATTTAGTTAATTAGAAGGGTTAGGTGATAGGTTGGACTCGATGATGTTAGAGGTCTTTTCCAACCTGGTTAATTCTGTGATTCTGTGATGCTGTGAAATGTTTAGAGGTTTCATATATCATGAAATGTGAGATTTTGACCACCTCTACACAGTTGTGCAAGTAGGGATGGCTGTAAGACTATGTATCAGGAGAGATGCTTAACACCTTTGTCAGTGCCATGGACAGAGGAATCAGTGTAGCCTCAGCAAGTGTGCAGATAGCACGAAGCTGTGTGGCACAGTCAACTTGCTAGAGGGCAGGGATCCATCCAGAGGGACCTGGACAGGCTGCAGAGCTGTGCCCAAGCCAACCTCATGACATGCAACAAGGCCAAGTGTAAGGTCCTGCACCTGGGTAGGCACAATCCCAAGCACAAGTCCAGGCTGGGTGGGGAATGGCTGAGAGCAGCCCTGAGGAAAAGGACCTGGAGGTCTGGGGTAACGAAAAGCTCAACATGAGCCTGCAGTGTGAGTGTCTTACCTGTATGGCTGGTCATGTCCAGACCTCTAGTCCTATTGCCAGCTCAGTGCAAGCAGGCCACAGCCATAGCAGGAGGTTCTGTTGACGCTTGCACTCAAGTCAAGGTCTTTTTGATCCTAGGATAGAGGATGCCAGCATGCCCCTGTTTTGCAAAGTTATTCCAAGCCTGTAGTCCTGACCTAGTGCTGATCAAATGCTTTGCTATCCTGTGATGAGAAGCATAGCAGAAGTGTAAAGCATTACTATTAGTGCTGTCCTCTGAAAGGTAGTCCCTAGGGGATCTGACATTTGAAGGATTCACTGCATGTGGTGAGGTCTGCTGTCAGCCTGGGAAGCTAGGATTCATGAATGGTGGCTCACAGATACTTTGTGCTGGGCAGTGAGGAGGTAAAGCTTTTGTTTGTGGAGAACAGCTCTGCAGAGATCTGGAAAGAGCAGTTCCTGTAGCTACAGGAGAGTTGGTACAAGGTCAGAGCTTTTAGAAAGGGCAAAGAGAAAATCCATGCATGCATGCATGCCTCTGTGTGTATTTTCATGCATGTCCATATGCAAGTAGATTTGTGAATATAATTAACTCCTAGGTTCCTGGATGCATTTGGAGAGCAGTGCATAAAGTTGCAGAACACATTCTCCTATTTGTGTAAATGCATTCCATTAAACTTAAAAGAGGAAAGAGGAAGGATTTAAAGTACTGCAACAAAGCTGTATTGAGGATGAATCCCTTGCAAAATCTATGTGGTAAATCAAACTCATTTTAGTTAAATAAGCTCATTAACTCCTCCATCACACAAACTATTATTTTCACACTCTGTCAAAAAATAGCCAAATATATTATAATTGCTTCTAACCTGGCAAAGAAGTTTGCTCCTGGCCTGAGATGTTATGTGCATCAGGATGGAAGCACGTTTTTATGTTGGAAGCTTTGTACACAGGGGCCTCAGGGGAGGTGGGGGGGCGGGAATTAAGAATGTTTTATCACTGACAAGTTGGCACAGTCTTAACTAGCACTGAGCAGCTGGAGAATCTGGAAACACATCAGACTTGGAGCCAACAGGGGAAAGAGGAAACTGCGCAATTAACAGAGTCTTGCCATAACAGGAACAAATTAAAGGGAGAGGTGAGCAGGCAGAGCACTTCAAAGATGGGACAGTTTGAAGACAGCAAAGCATGATGACAAGACCATTAGAAACTGGCTAGGAAAGTGATCAATGAAGTGGCATTGTCTTCTGTTTTGTAAGATCAACATCCAACTGCATCCCAAGGGGATGATCAGAAATGTGAGTGCTTGGGAGTGTGGGTGGGCACAATCCTAAGCATAAATCCAGGCTGGGTGGGGAATGGCTGAGAGCAGCCCTGAGGAATAGGACCTGGGGGTCTGGGGTGATGAAAAACTCAACATGAGCCTGCAGTGTGAGTGCAGCCCAGACAGCAACTATGTGCTGGGCTGCAGCAAGAGCAGTGTGGGCAGCAGGGCAAGGGAGGGGATTCTGTCCCTTTGCTCTGCTCTCCTCAGACTCCATCTGGAGTCCTGTATGCAGTTCTGGAGCCCCCAGAACAGGAAGGACATGAAAGTGTTGGAGTGGGTCCAGAGGAGGCCACAAAGACACTGAGAGGGCTACAGCAGCTCTGCTGTGAGGACAGGCTGAGAGAGTTGGGGGTCTGCAGCCTGCAGAAGAGAAGGTTTCCAGGAGACCTTAGAGTAGCCTTCCAGGATCTGAAGGGGGCCTACAGGAAGTCTGGGGAGAGACTATTGACAAGGTCTTGTAATGACAGGACAAGGTGCAATGGGTTTGAACTGGCAGAGAGGAGATTTAGACTGGATGTTAGGAGGAAGTTCTTTACAGGGACGGTGGTGAGACACTGGCACAGGTTGCCCAGGGAGGTTGCGGCTGCTCCCACCCTGGAGGTGTTCAAGGGCAGGTTGGATGAGGCCTTGAGTG
>VWYK01084652.1:2796-15810 GCA_013399775.1 Semnornis frantzii | reverse complement strand
GAGGTTGTGGAGCACAGAATCACCCAATGTGATCAAAGATCATGTTGGGTGATTCTGTGCTCCACAACCTCCCTGGAGGTGTTCAAGGCCAGGTTGGAGGAGGCCTTGAGTGACCTGTACTAGTGGGAGGTGTCCCTGCCTATGGCAGGGGGTTGGAACTAGATGATCCTTGAGGTCCCTTCCAACCTTACCGTTCTATAATTCTGTGATTCTATGGCCAGCTCTGGAGGTCACATCTCAGCACAAATGCTTTCTGTCCCTGCTGCACAGTGTGCTCCTAGTTATGAAGTCACTTGGTGCTTTAAGCTAATACTGGTGAGCAAATGGAGGGGCTTTCGAGCACCAGAAATACCCAGCCATTACCTCGACAGTGGCTAAAATAAAAGCAGTGTCATGCATGGAAGACTGTTTGGCATATTTCCAGGTCTTAGCAAACACAGAACCCCATCAGTCTAAAGAAGCATTAGGGGTTTATGATGTGGAAATAACTGTCTGGTGTGTGACGCATTTCCAGCTTATGGTGAGCCATCTATTAGAAGAAAATGTTTCAGACGTTCTGGGGCTGGACTCAACCTCATTGCTGCAGGCCAAATGCCATGGACATGAGGCGAGTGCTTCAGAAACAGAACAGTCTACCATGTGCAAAGAGAGAAGAGATCAGGAAACATTAGGCATAATTACTTCTCAGCTATTTAATACTCAGATGAGGGGATGAGGAAAAAATCTTTTGTAATAGCTGGGTTCGGGCAGCTTATGTCTGCTACAGTGTCATCTTTGCTGGCTTCCTCACATTCTGAGGCATCTATCAGATGGGTGGAAACCTTTTACAGTTTGACCATTTGACTTGAAGTGAGCTCTCAGATTAAAAGGTAATCTGCCAAAATGGCAAAAGTGTTTTCAGTGCATCTGTATTAGCAGCAACGAAAAAAAAGACAGCTCAGGCATGTCCAGCAGTCAAGGTCAGTATGCCCTTGGATGTGTGTAGCAGCACTCTATCCACTCCCACGGAGTCAAAGATCTCATGGATTCCACTTGGCTTTACAAATAACTTCAGCAACAAAGGAGAAAAAATTGCTTTACAAAGGACTAAACCAAAACACAAAGAAATGAAAGCTTGCTCAAGAAGTCAACAGCCCAATCAGCAATAACAGAGGCTACAACTGCCAGTCCCTCTTTTTAGCTGCATTGTCCTTGGGAGTAGGCAGGGGGGGGGAAGTATTGGCATCCACATTCACACATATTGCTCACTGACAAAAGATGGCAATGAGTCCTTCAGAGTCAGAACAATTCCAATGGTATTCACAGGATCCATAAGAGTTTCCTTAACGAGCAATTTTTGCAGAGTACTTCATTTCTCTGGAGAAGTTAAGCATTGGAAAAGAAAATCTTAGATAGGCTCAGCTTCCTTTCAGGAAGCAGGAGCTGCCCCAAGGTGTATGCACTCAACAGGGAGGTAGCAGTGCACCTCTTAACTCCAAGAGCTGCTGGCACTCATGTGGAGAGTACACATGAAAGATGTCAGCCAAAAGAGTCAAACTGAAAAATGAAATGGACCTGTGTCCTTNNAAGACTGGTTTCTTTTTTTTTTTTTTTTTTTTTGTTGTTGTTGTTGTTGTTGTTGTCTTTTAAGTGCTCATTTTCTGTCCTCTGGGTCTTTTTAATTCTGCTATTTTTGTCAGAGACAAGATTTATGCTCTTTATTTGACATAGTCTTTTCAGTTCCTTTGGAAAAAAAAAAAAGAAAAGAGAGAGAGAGAGACAGAGAGAGAAAGAGAGAGAGAGAGAAAGAAAGAAAGAAGCTGCAGGCACACCAGTGCCAGTTACAAAGGACTGGAGTGAAGATCTCTCTCTGCTGGAGATGCTCTAGTAGGTGTCACATGACACCATAAGGAAGGGAGATTCGATTGGAGCTCTTTTCCTCTGGGAAGCTCTTTCCTCTGAAATGATTACAGATCCAGGCTTATTTTTCCATCTTTAGCCCTGTGACACTAAGACACTTCTGAAAAGCAAATGTTCTCTCTCCTGAAGTACCAGATACCCTTCAAATACATACAGAATCTGGGCACTCACACGCTTGTATTTTCCTGTCAGACAATACCACTTAAATTTGGCACAATAAACTCCTCATGGCCTGAACCTTTTTTATGCAATTGTACAGACATGTGCAGGAACAGAGTGCCCTTTGCTTCCTTTCTTGATTATCATAGTAAATTTATGACTTTGCAAACACCTTCTTGCCCAGAGGGCAGATCTGTTGCAGGATGAGTTGAGGAGATGCTTGCTTAGATAAGAATAACTCCTTGACTGTCATCCTTACTACTTCACTTACTCCTAAGAAAATGCGTTGAGGCACTTTCATGGACAGCATGACATCTCAGACATCCTTTTCTTTAGCTAGCCTTTCTTACATGAACTAAGGAGACCTCTTCTTTATGCCAGTAAAAGAAGAATATTAAGCTGTGCTCCAGATGAACTGTATCACTCTGCTCTAATCCCACTACCTACTGAAAAGCATCACTGCGGCACAGAGTTGTGGCATTTTCCGTCATACACCAGCAAGCTCACTCAACATGCCAAGCCAACCTCAAGAAATATAATGCATCAGCATAGCCTTGACTTGCATCCTTGCATCTTGGTGGTGCGATTAGTGGGAGGCCAGAAGTGACCTAACCACAGCCATAGAGGTTTTGGTGCAATCTGTCTGGGCCACAATGAGCCGTAGAGGTTTTGGTGCAATTTGTCTGGGGTACAATGAGCCATACAGGTTTTGGGGTACAATGAGCCATAGAGGTTTTGGTGCAATTTGTCTGGGGTACAATGAGCCATAGAGGCTTTAGTGCAATTTGTCTGGGGTACAGTGAGCTACTGACTCTCTACAGGAGACTGCGACTGCTGAGAGCGCTGGCCCTGCGAGCCAGACTGCAGCAGAGCAGCAGCCCTGTCTGCAGCCCTGCACGCTTTACTTGGGAACACCACAGCCCTCTGAAGGGACACTGCTTGGATCAGTGCTGCTCCCAAAATGAAGGCAGCAGAAACAGCAGCAGCCTGAGGTTACTTAGCAAGAGAGACTGAGGAGGGAAAAGAGGAAAAGAGCTACGGATGCTGAGCTGGTGCTTGCCTGCTCCTCCTGCTGCTGCTTCTGTTTCCTGGGGATTGAGGATTAGATCAGTTCTATTTTCAGGATGTAGATAAAAGTTTCAATCACAGGTCACTAATCTTACAGTTGCAGGAAAGCTTGTCTGTTTTTCTTGTGGGGCAGAAGCGAGAGAGCAGCCACTCAGCTGTGCTTGCCAAGCTCAATGTTTCTCGGCTGGAGCGCTCAGCTCAGAGCAAGCAATTCTTTCATCTAGAGGCCAGAAGGATGCTGACACCCACCATTGTGCACATCAGTGCCTGTTCTCACAGTTCTGGCCTTCAGTAGACATTTTCTGTGCTCCTGACTGATGCAAGGTCTCTTCTCCATGCCCTCTTCAGCCACTGCCTTGCAGAGAGTAGGATTTCACAGAATCACTGTGCAACTAAAGATCTCCTGACAGGAGCAGAAAAACAGACGGCTGGGACGGAGTTCTACACCACTGAGCTCCATCCTTTGCAGTCACAGGCCACCATTTTATAAGATTCCTTTCTTCCAGCAGCAAAGTTCTATCTTAAAAATACTTTGGTTTTACCTCCACATGAGGACTAATTTAATACCTTATTCCTCTCATGGCTAGGAACCTTCTCAGAATTTCCAGCCTAAGTTTATCCATGACCGATTTATACCTATTTGTTCTTCTGCCAATTCTGTTCTTGAGTGGAAATAGCTCTTTGCACTCTTCATTCTTAACCCTGCTCCACCTTGCATTTATAGAGAGCAATCACATCTCTCCAAGTCAAATAAAGGCAGCTTCTTCTGCATTTCTCTGCAGGTGGTCCTATCTTAACAGACCTTTTCTGAACTTGTGTGCCAAGACTGACTACCTAGTGCTGCAGGTAGGAAATGGTCATGCCCTGGATCAGTGATGGTCACACTAGATGTCTGATGCATCATAGGTTCACAAATTCCGTCTCCTTGAGGCACCCCAGAATGACTAACTTCACTTCCTTCTCTGCTCTCATTTCCAAAAGCTAAGCCCCACTCCATAGGAATGAGGCATGGCATGATTGTGTCAGTGCTCAGCCTTGCACTTTGTATGATTACATCCCTCTTCTCACTACCATCTCTCCTGCTGCAGCTTTCAAGACTACCCCATTTTGTTAAGACAGTTTTCTTGGATTTCCACTGATGTGTTAATTTAATCTCAGACACAAATATCAGTGTCTCCTTTTGTGCCAGGAACATTAGAATTATAAATGAAATCAACCTTCTCCGCAAGCCCTAAAAGGGCTCTAGGGGAAGCCACTGCATCCTAAACTTTCCCAAATCCATTAGTCTCCCCAGCTCTCCAGACATTTCCTGAGCAACTCCACTAGTCCTTGTTTTCTCCACTTTGACTAATCATAGAATCATAGAATGGTAAGGTTGGAAGGGACCTCAAGGATCATCTACTTTCAACCCCCTATGGCCTCCCACTAGTACAGCTCACTCAAGGCCTCGTCCAACCTGGCCTTGAACACCTCCAGGGAGGGAGCAGCCACAACCTCCCTGGGCAACCTGTGCCAGTGTCTCAATACCCTCACTGGAAAGAACTTCTTCCTAACACCCACTTTCAATCTCTCCTCTTCCATTTTAAACCCATTGCCCCTTGTCCTGTCATTACAAGTGTAAACCCATTACTCCTCATCCTGTCATTACAAGGCCTTGTCAATAGTCTCTCCCCAGCCTTCCTGTAGGCCTCCTTCAGATACTGGAAGGCTACTCTAAGGTCTCCTCAAAGCCTTCTCTTCTCCAGGCTGCAGAGCCCCAACTCTCTCAGCCTGTCCTCACAGCAGAGCTGCTGCAGCCCTCTCAGCATCTTGGTGGCCTCCTCTGGACCTGCTCCAACACTTCAATGTCCTTCCTGTTCTGGGGCTCCAGAACTGTACATAGGACTCCAGATGGGGTCTGACAAGAGCAGACTTTTCATTATGTCAAACACCTTGTAGAAGTCCAGACAGATTAGATCTACTGCACTTCTTTTGTTGAGAAAATCAATTACCTTATCAAATAAAATCATCAACTTCACCTGACACAATATACCTTTGGTAAAGCTGTGCTGTATTCTTCCTTTCAAATGAACTCCTCTTCGTTTCTTTCTTTCTTTGTGTAATGTGGAGGACAGACAAACCAGCCTTTAGTCACATCAATCATTTTCTTTCTCTTAAAAGTATTATACAAAGGGGTGACAGGAGCAGTGCTCCATTTGGAGATGGATTCCCTCCATACTCGCTGCAGCAAAGCCACAGCAGAAGAGCACCTAATCTCTGTTAGCTGCTTTTCTGCTTCTTTGGAGATTTTACACTCTTCAAACGTGGTTTGAAACCAGGCTTCTACAGTGTCAAAATACAGAATCAAGGGTTTAGGAATCAGAGAATCAGTCAGGGATGGAAAGAACCACAAGGATCATCTAGTTCCAACCTCCCTGCCATGGGCAGGGACACCTCACACTAGATCAGACTGTCTAGAGCTTCATCCAGCCTGGCCTTAAACATCTCCAGGGATGAGGTTTCCACCACCTCCCTGGGCAACCCCTTCCAGGCTCTCACCACCCTCATGCTGAAGAATCTCTTCCTAACACTCGGTCTGAATCTGCCCATTTTTACTTTTCTTCCATTCCCCCCAGTCCTATCACTACCTGACATCCTAAAATGTCCCACCCCAACTTCTTGTAGGCCCCCTTCAGATACTGAAAGAGCACAATAATGTCACCTCGGAGCCATCTCCTCTTCAGACTAAACAGCCTCAACTTCCTCATAGCAGAGCAGCTCCAGCCCTCTGCTCATCCTTGTGGCCCTTATCATAGAATCCTAGAATGCTAAAGTTGGAAGGGACCTCAAAGATCATCTAATTCCAACCCCCTGCCATAGGCAGGGACATCCCCCACCAGTACAGACCTCGTCCAACCTGGCCTTGAACACCTCCAGGGAGGGAGCAGCCACAACCTCCCTGGGCAACCTGTGCCAGTGTCTCACCACCCTCACTGCAAACAACTTCCTCCTAACATCCACTTTCAATCTCCCCTCTGCCAGTTCAAACCCATTGCACCTTGTCCTGTCATTACAAGACCTTGTCAATAGTCCCTCCCCAGCCTTCCTGTAGCCCCCTTCAGATACTGGAAGGCTACTCTAAGGTCTCCTGGAAACCTTCTCTTCTCCAGGCTGCAGAGTCCCAACTCTCTCAGTCTGTCCTCACAGCAGAGCTACTGCAGCCCTCTGAGCATCTTTGTGGCCTCCTCTGGACCCACTCCAACACTTCCATGTCCTTCCTGTGCTGGGGGCCCCAGAACTGCACACAGGACTCCAGATGGGGTCTGAGGAGAGCAGAACAAAGAGGTAGAATCCCCTCCCTTGCCCTGTTGCCCACACTGCTCTTGCCGCAGCCCAGCACACAGTTGCTGTCTGGGCTGCACTCACACTGCAGGCTCATGTTGAGCTTTTCTTCACCCCAGACCCCCAGGGCCTTTTCCTCAGGGCTGCTGTGCAGCCTTTCACCACCCAGCCTGTGAAATGTACACACGTTGTGTATATGTGCTTGTAAATACTACTTTGCTGTAAATATAGCTTTATCTTACTTCCAAGCTGTCTGAGCTGGTCTGGTTAACTTTCAATTGGGGCGGGGGAGGGGAGGGGTGTGGAGTTCCTAACCCATCACAAGGGGTATCAGTCCCAAAAATGCTGCGTCTTCTGCAGGTCACGTCACATCTTTATGCTTTGTATTTGCTTTCTTGTGCCTGACTGTTCATTGCCACCACACATTCTTGAGCCTGTTCTTTTTGCTTCACCTTTGTTCAGCACATCCCTTGGCCAGGGCTCTGCACTTCATCCTTCCTCCTCAGTATCCAGGCTGAGATGTAGGAGCACTAGGGTGTTTCAGTAGCTACTGAAACCAACCTCCCAGGCACACAGTACAGGATTCCAATGTGGCATTTTACTAACTGTTTGTACTACACACAAACAATAAAGTTGATGAGATAATGAAAATTAAGAAAAATGAAGCATTTCACTGGAGCTGTTCTAGCAGAGTCTCTCAAGCAGCCTTGCATGGATAATTAATCTACTATTCCTGTGATAATATTCAATGAATGGTCAGTGACTGCAATTAGAATAGAAAGCAATGAAACTGAAACATGATTACTATCAAAGATAGGCTTTCATACACCACCAGTGTCCAGTTGAAAGTTCAGATGAATTTGAACTTAGTGGCGAGGAAAATCTCACTTAATTTTCTCCGTTTCTCAAAACAGTTTTATGAACCTCATAAGGAAATTTTAGCAAATCTGATTATGCAGGGGGAAAAAAGCTCTTGTCATAATTCATCCAATTCAGAAATCAGATGCCAGCAAAGAGGGGAAGCTTCCTTCTCATTTATATTCCTGCCAACTCACTGAAATCAGAAGAGCTTCGGGGAAGTTTAAGACTTCCTTTGTAAAACTATATTGCTTGACAGTAACTAGGCTCATACTTACATTTCGGTGGTTCTCCCATCACTGAGGAGATAACACTTACAACATTTAATAATAACACTTACCGAGTGTTATTATTAAACAGACAAAAGACCTCTGGAGCAAGATCATACATCGGGAATTAAATTTTCAAGAGTAAAATGCATTTGTGCATCTAGAGTCAGGAATTTCAGCAGACAGTAAAGAATATATTTTGTATATAGAATCATAGAATAAAATGGTAAGGTTGGAAGGGAACTCAAAGATCATCTGGTTCCAAGCCTCTGCCATAGGCAGGGACACCTCCCACTAGTACAGGTCACTCCAGGCCTCATCCAACCTGGCCTTGAACACCTCCAGGGAGGTTTGTGGAGCACAGAAGACCTCCAGGGAGGCTGTGGAGCACAGAATCACGCAATATGATCAAAGATCACATTGGGTGATGCTGTGCTCCACAACCTCCCTGGGCAACCTGTTCCAGTGCCTCACCATCCTCCCTGGAAAGAACTTCCTCCTAAATATATATCATTCCACATACATAAATGCTGAATCTGGATCCTCTATTCCATTATTGTTGTATTAAAAATTGTTGTATTAAAAATTATTAGCATGAAATTTCTTCACGGTGTCTCAAATATCAAGAGGCTACTGAAGTGCAACACATGACTAAGTTTGGGCAGACAGTGCCTCTTTGTTCAGTGGTTGTACAGCTCTTGACACAGTGAAGCAATCCCTGAAAGGACTGAGACAGTCAAAATAATTAACACATGTGATGGATTTCTTTGCAAATGAGAGGAAGGAAAAAGCAGATTTTCAGCTTTTGGACATCTTTGATTTATTCGTCATCACGGTGTGTGGGAGAGACATCACTTGCTGCCAGTCTAGTACAACAGAGTTCCTAACTGGCTCCAGATCAATGATCCTTCATGTTGTCCTGCATTGGACAAGGGTAACTTCTGCCCATTTCCACCAGCACAGGTAGGAGTAACTCTATCGGAGCAGGGGAGTTGCTTTGTGTTTAAGCAGGGAGTTGAATTGAATCTCTGCTTCTTTGCCTGCTTGAAAGGTTTCATTTGGATTTCTTCTCTCCTGAAATCCTGTCTTCACAAATACACTGAAGCATCTCATTATTTGCCTCAAATATGAACACAGCCTCTGCCTTGGTTTTCTTGTGTTGAGACACTGGCACAGGTTGCCCAGGGAGGTTGTGGAGCACAGAATCACCCAATGTGATCTTTGATCACGTTGGGTGATTCTGTGCTCCACAACCTCCCTGGAGGTGTTCAGCGCCAGGTTGGAGGAGGCCTTGAGTGACCTGTACTAGTAGGAGGTGTCCCTGTCTATAGCAGGGGGTTGGAACTAGATGATCCTTGAGGTGCCTTCCAACCTTACCATTCTATGATTATATGATTTTATTACAGTGAAAAAAGTGGTGGCAATGGCAATGGCATAACAGGTGCTGCTGGCTGCCCTCTCTAGCATTGCATGCACTCATGTTGCTGCCCACAAGGGCCCAACTCTGCTTCCCACCAACAGGCAAGTGACTTGTTTGGAACCACCTTTCAGACAGGCATTTTAAACCCTGCAGGTGTATGCAAGGCAGGCACCCATCGCTGACAGAGGCTGTCGAGGTTCTCACACCCCATAGTATGGGGGAGGTTTCAGTGTGCTCTTCATAGAGACAGGCTATGCTAGGCTCAGGTGGAAAGCCTCAAAGAGCAAAGAAGCCCCTCCACAGGGTGCTTCACACTCCATGGCCATTCCCACCATCCCAAACATCCTCCCAGTGCTGCTCTGCAACTGCTACACCACACAACACCCCATGCACATCTGCAGGGAGACAGCAAAGTATGCTTCCATACTGGGTAGCACATTTCATGCTTGACAGGTGCTCAGCAGGGGCTGAGCTCTTCACAGCTTAAGAGACCTTCCTGCTCACATGGGCTTCCTGAACCTTGTGTACCAGCCAGCAATTAAACCTGATCAGAATAGAGATTTTCACCAGACCAAGAAGGACAGAAATACTTTGCTTGTCTGTGGACTTGCTCCTGTTAGCATTAGTGAGACAGCTGCAGGCTGTTTTCCTGCTGCAGTTATTTACCTCCACTCTGCAGACGCTACTATATGTCTGGAGAGCCAGGCAGGTGTTCCAAGGAGTCACATTTTCTTTGCTGAGGGATTACCTTACAGCTTCCTCCTGGAGGCTGAATGTGGTTTAAGGCTTCCAAGTAAGGGTTAATGAGCCTGTGGAGCACACCGGCGAGCAGGCTGAAGCAGGAGCTGGTGGGCAGCAGAGGAGATGGAGGGATTTGGAGTAGTCCTCTGTGCTTTTGAGGAAGGGGTTTGGGAAAAGGTAAACAGACATGCAGCGTGAGATAAACAGGACCCTGGGGATATTTGCTCCTGCACTACCAGATTTGTCATGCTTCCACCAAAAGCATTTCATTCCCAAGGTTTGGGCTTTTTCACTAGTTTTCTGCACCAAGAAGTATTTGAAAGAGAAGCATGAAAACCAAGAAAATAAATCTTCTCGTGGTGGTAGCCAGTGGGAGGAGAGCGGATTAGAGGAGTAAGCCAGAGATGCAGTGTGTGTGCCTCTGTGTGTGCGCCTGTATGTGAAGCACAGCAGGGTTACTTTTATCTTAAAGCACAGGCACCCGAGGCCAAAATGCATCCCCAGATCCTGATCCTGCAAGACCCAGCAGATCGCACCAAAGCTGGGGCACTAGCAGCTGAAGTAAAGACTTCCTGGAAATGTTTGGGGGTTTGGGTTTTGGGTTTTTTTTTTTTCAGGTTTGTTTTGTGTGCTCCAGCTGGGAGCCTCTGTAAGAGAAAGGGCAGGATTTGTGTACTGCTGGACGAATCCTCATGGAGTGCTTTTCTTTTTTTTTTGTCTAAGGATATGGCTCCTTATCCCCGTGAGGATGAACTCTAAAGCTTGCAGTGCATCTTTTGAGCCTCTCTTAGTGTCCACGATTTAAAGTCAAGGTTACTTCTGAGAGTCCCAAAATAGAGCAAGTACAGACACAAAAATTTAGCAACTCTACTTAAAACTTCTCGAAGCAGAGAAAAGGTCAGATTAAAGGTGTATTTATGGACAAGTTGTTCCTTTTTCTTTTTTATGTTTTTTAATTGGAGAAATAATGAAACATTACATCAATAGGCATAACAAGTCTAAAATTATTTCAGACAGATGCAAACAAATAGCATTTGGTAATTAAAACCAGAGATAACTCAGTGGCTAAAATTCCTCTGGAGTCCTCTTCACTTCAGCCTTTGATGACATATTAATCATTTTGCATATGCAGAACTCAAAAGTGTGTTAGAGAGGATGGAAAAGAAGAGATTTCTTTTATCAATGAAAAAAAAAAAATTATGTTTATGCCAAAGGAGTATCCCTATAGCCTGCATGAAAGACAAAGCTGTATCATTCTGCCTCTTCCCTCTTGGAAAGCATCTGCTTGGTTTCCAAATACCGTTTTTTTTCTCCCAAGTCATTTATCCATAAGCACTTCCTGAGTCCTCAGCTGCTGTGATGATGTGGAAGAGGTGGCAGCTTTGTACAGGAGTCGTAAGTTTTTCACAGGGCGAGGAAAAAACTTTGCACAAAATCTATATATTTTTGAGATGTATGTTTAAGACCAAACATCTCCCTCAGTGATATAAATCCCAAACAACTCTACTTCAGTAAATACAGTCAAATCCCTCTGGTCACTCCAGATTTATGCAGGAAAACAGAGGAAAGGTTTTGAACCTCAGTACATTTTTTATATTCACGAGCATAAATCCTCTGTCAGTAGCTCTGGCGGCAGCCACACACCCTGCAGCACTGCGCCCTGGTGTGAGTGAAACTCCTCTGAAGCACCTGCTACAGGCTACAGGTCAAGAAAATTAGAAAGTGGCATCTTGTGAAAGTTTTTTCCTGTCCCTGTCAACATGTTTGCCCCAAACAGTCTGGACTTCAAACTGAGCCCAGGCAACATCCCTCCTATCCCGTGGGGATAGCTCCACCAAACTCCTTCTTTGAAATCATCCTCCAAGTGAGGCTGCACCACCCGCAGTGTCTCACATAAACATCTGTCATGATCACAAACATGAGAATCACAGATTCACAGACTACCAGATCGGGAGGGTGTAGTGAGTCTTTTTCCTGGGACAGGTTCTTGGTGGGAGACAGAGCCACACACAGACCAATATGATCCAAGCAACGCCAATGCCACTGCCAGTTTACTGAATATGAACATGCATTTATGTACCCTTCTAACAGACTGTTCAGGCCAGCCCATTACAAAAGCAGTTGGTCCAAATCATTAAGGGACAAGTCGCTGCCCCGAACAGTTGGCCCGAATCGCCCTGATGGAAACTCTCATGGAATTCTCTAATTGGTGTAAAACGTTAAGGAAAGCTGTGAAGGAACCAAACAGTTGGAGCATCTCTATCTGTTCAGAACGCCCCTTGTTTTGCTTTTGGTCTTCCCTGTTTGGCCCTTGTTTTGCTTTCCCACAGGTTGTTATTGTTGTTCTTCTGCAGGCTGCTGTTGCCTGTGTCCTTGGCCATTGTTTCTCATTCCCCTGGGGGCCGCTTGCGGGTGGCATCCTTGGCCCATTTTCATGTAGACTGTGAAACTTCAGCTTACAAGTTAGCAGTTAGCACCATTTTGGATTGCTCACATATCTAGCTAATACAGAATGTTTCCCTAGAGGAGGGACCCTAGGGATCACCTGCCTTGATGGGCAAAAGGTGGCCCAGCACCCTGTCCAGCTGACACTTAAAAGTGTTCTCTATTGGCAAAAAGAGCCAAGTGACGCCAAGACAGGACCTCAAAACATGGCTCAGGCGAAAAGGAAGAAAAACTATTTCCTGCAGCCCCATTCCCAGGCTTGACACAACTTCAGAGGGTCAAATCCCCAGGGGGTGGAGCGTGGAGACAACCATTGCCTCCACAACCTGAGAGAAGCTGAAAGCCCATCTTGGGTGAGTGTGTCACCTCTGCATCTGAAAAGCATCTGCTAGCATTCATGACAGAGCAAGTATCAGATGTTTGCTTGGCCTCAGTTTTCTTAAACTGAGAAAAGTCTATGAAGTCAGCAAAGTTGTGACAGCTCTGCTGAGACCTTGATGGCTCTGACACCTTGGATACATACAAAAAACAGCCTTTGCTTCTGGGTACTAGTTAGTCCAAAGAAGAAAGTTGAAATGGTTGTGAGATGGTTGTGAGGACACAACCTTGAAGGTTGTGCCTTCAAGAACAGCATGTTTGATCATCAACATACAGCATAAAACACGTGGTGCAATACAGAGGCTATTGTGGCAGTTTCAGGCTCTTGCTAGTCTAAGTGTAAAGTTTATCAGCAAGATAGCAACAGTGTATGTTTAACAAGACAGAATTTCAGTTGTTGTGTTTCATTCTTCAGGCAAAGTTCACACAGTGCTCAAAAAAAAAAAAAAAAAAAAA
>VWYK01084619.1:3035-17987 GCA_013399775.1 Semnornis frantzii | reverse complement strand
CCCAGGACTGCAGCTGGGGTCTGAGGAGAGCAGAGCCAAGGGGCACAATCCCCTCCCTTGCCCTGCTGCCCACACTGCTCTTGCTGCAGCCCAGCACACAGTTGCTGTCTGGGCTGCACTCACACTGCAGCCTCATTTTGAGCTTTTCATCACCCCACACCCCCAGGGCCAGCTCCTCAGGGCTGCTCTCAGCCACTCCCCACCCAGCCTGGAGTTGCGCTTGGGGCTGCACTGACCCAGGTGCAGGACCTTACACTTGGCCTTGTTGAAATTCATGAGACTGGCCTGGGCGCAGCTCTGCAGCCTGTCCAGGTCCCTCTGGATGGATCCCTACCCTCTAGCAGGTCGAGTGTGCCACACAGCTTGGTGCCATCTGCACACTTACTAAGGGTGCCCTCGATGAGGACCCCAAGCTTGTAAGTTGTGACTCAAGGTGATTTGTTCAAGGGCACAGGGAGTAATTCAGGAAGGGCAGGGTTAGTGCTGAGATGATGGCCAGCTTGTGGCTTAACTGCTGGACCACGAACTTCCTCCCAAGGTCTGGACTAAAAGAACATCCCACAGGGAAATTCCTTGCTGGTTTTCTGGAAACTCTTCCTTTGCTTCAAAACCTGACACACCAAACTCAAAGCCTCTAGTGTGGTTTCATGGCACATTTTGTTCTCATCCTGCTTGCACTCCAGAAGTGAAAGCAGAATCTGCCAACAGCCCAGATGCTGCAAGGATGGGCAGTATTTGAGATGGACACCTCATGGTGAATCAGGTTCCCCAGACAAAGCCTGGAGTCTTCAGTTCCTGGCTGTCTCATCCAGATGGAATTCAGAGCACAGCTCATAGTCCTTCCTTGGGTGGACCAAGGGATAACTTGATCTCAGAATTTAAGGAGGTCTCTAAAACTTTTGGTGGGGAAAATTCAGGTGTCTCAGCATGTTTGTAACTTCCCCCAGCCCTCTTCTGTGCCAGGTTGAGCAATAAATGCACTGACCAGGAAAAACACTTAAGCAGATGCTTAGCTACACACTTAATTTCAACTCTGCTGAGCAGGGCTCAGGCTTAAATTTTAGCAAATAGCAAAGTCTCCCTGGAGTCAATGGACTTTAAGGCTGTGCTGAATTTTAAACATGGGCTTTGTCAGAGCCCTGCACTTGAACCTGTTTCTGGAATATGCAGTACATAACTGGGAGCAGAGAGACAAAGTCTTTCAAATAGATCCCTCATTTAAAAGAGCTTTCCTCTTCAGTTATCAGCTGTGGATTTGAACGAGATGAAAAGTCAGCTTTGTCTTGCTGATTTTATCTTTCCTGTTCTCCTTTCCTTTGGGGGGGGGGGCAGGAAATTTTCCCTTTATGAACTTCTTGAGCATAAAATTGCCAAAAATAAATGAACAAACAAAACCTGGAGCAACATGCAAGGTCTTTAAACTAATTCAGCAGTCATTATTACTGACATCAGGAGAGAGAAATGCAGGAGTGCAAGCCTATTGCTTTAAGCTGGGATTTTCAGAAGAGTCTGTTGGAGTTTGGCACTCAAATCCCACGAAATCCTCTTTATACTTTTCACTTCTCTTTCTTTGCCTTTAATTTCTTTTCCTTTGACATGGGAAAGGCCCTGTGTGTTTTGTTAGTGTGCATTATTACACTGTGTTCAGGATCAGCATCCAGGATTAAAGCAAGTTCAGGGCCCTTGTAGTACACAAAGTAATAGACAGTTCCTTCTCTGAGGATGTGATGTCTGCAGATGGATGTGGAGCCAGGTTTAGCATTTAACAGATCAGTTTCCTGAGATGTTTATTACCTCCCAGTGGATTATGGTTTTATTTATTTATTTGGTTTAAGCAATGGTTTTCTTCCATCTTGGCTGAATTTGCATTGAAGCAGATCAGGAGTTTTCCTTCAGACATTTACAGCACTTCTGCTCTGGGGTGGAAGTGCTGAAGGGAGGAAATAACAATCAGGATTGTTTCCCAGACCTGCCTATGCTGATGCATAGGGGAACAGGAGAGAATCATAGGATCAGACAGGGTTGGAAGGGGCCACAAGGATCATCCAGTTCCAACTCCCCCTGCCATGCCCAGGGACACCTCACACTAGATCAGGCTGGCCACAGCCTCATCCAGCCTGACCTTAAACACCTCCAGGGATGGGACCTCAACCACCTCTCTGGGCAACCCCTTCCAGCCTCTCACCGCTTTCATGTTGAAGAACTTCTTCCTAACATCCAATCTGAATCTACCCATTTCCAGCTTTGTTCCATTTCCCCCACTTCTATCACTACCTGAGAGACTAAAAAGTCCCTCCCCAGCTTTCATGTAGCCCACTTCAGATACTGAAAGGCCACAATAAGTTCACCTGGGAACCTTCTCCTCTCACTTTAGTATGTAGGAATTGCATCTTCAACACAAATCAGGGGTACAAATTAGATGCTCTGCCCTCGTGATCAGAGCTCCAAAAGACTTTGGGGCTGTAGCCTATCTCAGAGGTTTGGTTTCCTGCGGCAGCCATTCCCTCAGGCTGGCAATCACTGTGCTGATTTCTAGACCTCATTACAGCATCTTTCATGAAGATGAGGTACCAAAATTTAATGCTTGATGTAGCCTCTGCAGTGTGGTTGCATGGCCTGACCTTTTCATTATTCTGCAGTTTGACTGCCTGCCTATCCCAGCCCTTTCCCACAAGCTGAGGAAGCTGTAATCATCGGAGGAATGGAGCTGCCAGGTAATCAGCACCCAGGAAAGGTCAGGATAATCCAGTATACATAACAGATGGATGCACAGAGAGGTAATACACAGCAGAACTTCAGGACTAGATGTGTGGTTTTGAACCTTGTTCAGCAAAGAAAGGTATTCCTCTCGTGAGGGTAGAGTCACAGGGATGACTTAATCACAGCAAAGTTTGTTGGACTGAAAATCCTGCAGCCTCTTCTAGAAGCCTGAGGATAAGGTTTGGCAGTGAGTGCTGATTCATTCATGACTTGGTTGCCATGATATGGTTGTTTCTGCCCCATTTTGGCTACCAGGCTTGGCAGTGAGTGCTGATTCATTCATGACTTGGTTGCCATGATATGGTTGTTTCTGCCCCATTTTGGCTACCAGGCTTGGCAGTGAATGCTGATTCCTTCATGACTTGGTTGCCCCAATGTTAGTTGTTTCTGTCCCATTTTGGTTACCAGAGCTGCCCTGAATTCTGGCACTAACATTTTTTACAGGGATGACTTTTAGTCACAGCAAAGTTTGTTGGACTCAAAACCCTGCAACCTCTTCTAGAAACCTGAGGATAAGGTTTGGCAGTGAGTGCTGATTCATTCATGACTTGGTTGCCATGATATGGTTGTTTCTGTCCCACTTTGGCTACCAGAAGCTGCCCTGAATCCTGGCATTAGCTTTTTTTATTTATTTAATTTTTTTAATCACCTGGGAGATATTCTCTCCCTCCTAGTCCTGTCAGCACCTTTTGGCTATGTTCAGATCTTCATAATTTCCCTGTATTGATTGCTCCAGTTTGCCTCTGAGTCATTGCTCCAAGGTCAGGTGTCTCAGTGACAGCAAGAAACAGAAATCTCTTCCCAGTTACTGCAGGAAGGAAGGGGAAAAACAGGACCATGTACATACCCAGCCCCAAGTCAGCCCCTGTGTTCTTGGGGTTTCTCCTGTATTCCAGGAGGGTTTACACCAGTTCTCTCCCTGAAATCAGAGGTGTTGAAAAATGGGGGAACACTGATGCAAAAGACAGGACCGAGCTGGCATCTCCCACTGGCTGGAGGAGGCCTGCAGCCTCTGGAATAGCTGTATTAAAGCAGAACCTCTTTATGTCCTGGATCAAGTACAGAATGTTACCTGTGGCTTGAATCTGCCTCTTTCTTTCTCAGCCCCCAGGGCTTCTAGGCCAGATCCTGTTATCTGGTTTGATCCTTTTTTGGCTTCTAAGCCTGGACCTTGTTATGCTCAGGTATTGCTTTACTAATTGTCCCTGCTGTAGGCTGAGGAGAGCAGGTGGATGGGTCTGTGTTAGTTGTGTAGTCTACAACTACCTGAAGGGACATTGTGGAGAGGCTGCTGCTGGGCTCTGCTCACAGGTAGATGGAGACAGAACAAGGGAGAATGGCCTCAAGCTGAGGCTGAGGAGGTTTAGATTGGACATTAGGAAAAAGTGTTTCATGGAGAGAGTGGTCAGGGACTGAAATGAGCTGCCCAGGGAGGGGCTGGAGTCACCCAGCCTGGCTGTGTTTAAGGGTGGTTTGGATGTGGTGCTTGGGGAATACGGTTTAGGGTGAATCTTGTATGGTTCTAGGTTGGGCTTGGTGCTCCTGAGGGGCTTTGCCCGCCTGGATGCTTCTGTGATTCTGTGCCCTGAGGCTGTGACATCCTCTCTCTAATCAGCTGCCCATGGTGTTGAAGCAGGTTGCAGGCATTCACTACCCACTTGGGCACTAAAATAAAACACAAAATCACCTTTCCTTTGGCACCTTAAAACACTTCACTTCCAACCTGGGCAGCTCATGAGAGAATAAGCAAACATTTGGCATTTTCAGGGTCACTGTGCAGGGCTCCTGCTTAGCCCATCCTGTGCCACAACAAAATGTGACCGTTGCTCTGTGGGAATTGCAGCTGGTTGGCTGGGACAGGTCATTTCCAGCTGAGCACTTCTGGCTGCTACCATATTGCAGTGTTACCTCTGGCTAATTCTTATGAAGGCTGACTAGGTTTGTTTGGCAGTTCACTAGGCAGCCACAGATAATTGCCTGGTTCTATCCCTTTGGCTGTTGCAATAGGACTGTGTATGGCTCTCCATACCAAATTGCCATTTGAATGCATCTTAAGCTTCTCTTTTTCTGCAGTGTTATTATTTTCTATTTCTGTGTGGGTAGCCAGGCCTGAAATATTCCTGGGTTTGTCTCTTTCCCTCCAGTCAGATATCACAGGCTGCTGTGGTAGGAGGGCAGATGTCACCTGCTACCACCTTTTTCATGAAGATTGATGCCCCTTCAATGCTTTCTTTTTGTGTAACTAAATATCCACTAAACGTTTAGCAGATGTAAAGCTTCACAGTCTACCTGGAGAGGGTGAAGCTTCAGGCAGTGGTACCAATGAACAACCTGATAGTGCCCCCCTCTACTTTACACTGCTGAGACCACACCTGGAGTACTGCAGCCAGTTCTGGAGCCCCTGGCACAACAGAGATATGGATGTGCTGGAGGGTGTCCAGAGAAGGGCCACGAGGATGAACAGAGGGCTGGAGCTGCTCTGCTGTGAGGAGAGACTGAGGGAGTTGGGGCTGTGCAGTCCGGAGAGGAGAAGGCTCCCAGGTGAACTTATTGTGGCCTTTCAGTATCTTAAGAGGACTACACGAAAGCTGGGGAGGGACTTTTTAGGCTGTCAGGTGATGATGGGACTGGAGGGAGTGGAACAAAGCTAGAACTGAGTAGATTCAGACTGGATGTTAGGAAGAAGTTGTTCAGCATGAGAGTGGTGAGACCCTGGCACAGGTTACCCAGGGAGGTGGTGGAAGCCTCATCCCTGGAGGGGTTTAAGGCCAGGCTGGATGAGGCTGTGGCCAGCCTGCTCTAGTGTGAGGTGTCCCTGGGCATGGCAGGGGGGGTGTGGAACTGGATGATCCTTGTGGTCCCTTCCAAACCTCATTGATTCTATCCTTCTATGGTTCTATGATTCTAAATCTCAGAGCGGACTCTATTTGATAGCCCTGGACCCAGTCTCAGTTAACCACACATTTAGTGGTGAATGCCTGCTTGGTGGAGGGATAGGAGCACTTCCAGAGACGATTTATCCTCTCCTAATGGAAGTGCTCAAAAGCATGATGGGATTCATCTCCAAAGGGATGAATTGCTGTTTGGTACTGTCTTTTTCCTTTTCCCTGTGTGATGACAGGAGACTGTAGGTAGACACTCATATATCTCACAATCTCAGCTGGCTCAGTGATGTCTTTACTGAGAACACCCAGGGAAGGCAGGTTGGTCCTGCTGTGTTTCATTCCCTTTTTCTTTGATGCAATTTCTTTTCTTCCACATCTTCTCTGGCTTCAGGAGAAAACATAGAGGAGGTTTATTACTAAGAAAAGACATCAAATTGGTGTGATTAGATCCAGGTTAAACCTATAGTTTCTCTTAGCCCCATGGGCTCTTCTTGCCTATATTCCAAACACCAAGGGAGAACAGCTTATGAACTCAAAACTCAAAGGAAAATGAAGCAGCTTTAGGGAGTGAGAACTTTGTGAGATGGGACCTAAATTAATCTCTGCTGTAAACCCACTGTAGTCCTAGACAGACTGGGCTGAGGTGATGAGCAGTAGGCAAAGGCATAGTACAGGCTGACTTATTTTTCTGCAGAGCCTAGCTTCTATCTTAGACATTGCTGGTCATGTTTCAGAGCCCCTGTATTTAATAACATTGGGACAGATAGCACTAAATTTCCTGGCTCTTACTCCACGAGGTGGCCCTTAAATCTCAAGGGCATTGCTCTGCCTGGTGCAAAGGAAGCTTCCAGAGCTCTCTGATGTCTCTGATTGACAGCATCTCACCTTACTACATTTTATCCTGCAACATAAAAGTATCAGCAGAGAAATTTTTCATGAATGAGGAGGTGAGGGATGAGTGTAGTTAAAGGATATGATTTGGGAGACAGGGAATAGCCTCTGCTTCCCCCTGGACACATTTTAGAGGTAGAAAAAGTGAAAAATGGAGCTCCAATTTTAATGTTTCATGGGGAATCTGCAGCACCAGTAAGGACAGATCCATCTCCTGAGAGTGCTGTGTCCCCTCCTCTGAAGAGGTCTACCTCTGGAGCTCCATCTTGGCTCGCATAGCAGGGAAAGAACAGCTACAAGACTCCACAGCAGTGCTGTGAGCAAGAACATGCCAAACCCTGGTTTGTAAATCTGCAGTACTCTAGTTGCAGCTGATGTCCAAAGAGCAATCTTCCTGCCTGAAACAGAGGACTTGCCTTGGCCCCTTCCTTTGACCCCTGCTCCATGACCATTATCACTTTTCCCTTTCTTTCAGAGGACTGATTGGAAGTTAAGCAGGACAGGTATGGCACACAAATTATGCATATTATAAGCATGACAGCTAATTAATGAATGTAACTTTAGCCTCTCCTGCCACTGAACTATAACTGAGCTAAAAATACAGTCCTCAAAGGACCCAGAGTGACTATGCAGTGTACTTCATGTGACTGTTTTCATTGTTTGGAAACAGTGGAATCTCAGGAAGCAGTTCCAATGAATTGAACTGCTTCTGTAGCAGCCAGGTAGGAGAATATTCAGCTGGTGATGAGCTCCTTCCACATAATAAAGCAGAGAATATAGGTTATTAATCTCAGCCAAGCAAGGCTTTCCTAATCCATCCTCACTGTCCAGACTGGAGTTAAAACTTGCACTGAACAGCTCAAAGAAAAATTCAGTACCCATTCCTGGACAGTTTAACACCAGGAGTTGGTACTGACCCAGAAAAGAGAAACAGAAAGAATTTTAGGAAAATGGTTCATCACAGGTGGATCTGCTGAACTGCTGCATCCAGCTCTGCACTCTGCTGCTCCTTCACTGCTCCGGTGGGAAGGAACCAAGGAAGCTCCAGTCCCAGCTGTGCTTGCCCCATCTCAGAGGACAATCCAAACAATTTTTCATCCTGTAACTTTTCCAACAACAGTTGGAATTTAGGCTAGAGAGGGCAAAGCTGGACCCTAGAGAGGGCAAAGCTGGACCCTAGAGAGGGTAGAGCCAGGTCCAGCACACACCAGACCTACTTCCACATTTTTTTTTCTATTTTCTGATCCATCCTATAAGATCATTCCAGCAGCTCGACATCTCCTGTCCTGTTTTCTCTTCCCATTGCCACTACCTTTTAATGTTTTACAGACCACAAAGCACCACGTTTATTTTGGGCAGCCTGTGCTGGTCCTGTGCAGAGAGCTGGCAGGGAGATGAAAGCAATGCCAGCTTTCCTGGCTCTTCCCAGTCCTGCTCTTGAGGAATGAAGAGGACATTCCTTGTGAGAATCAGCCCCATACTTTCTTTTTTTCCCAACCTTCCTTAAAATAATAATAATAATAATAAAAAAGGCCTCCTGCTTGTCTAATGTCCTCCCTGAGCACATTATTGCTGGTGCTGCCTTTTCTCCCTTCACCTGGCTGCAGGACAATTAGAAAGAAAATGAACATTTCTCCCACAGGCAGACGAATGAATTCTTGTGGCAGATCCCAGGCAGTTTGTACCTTTTAGGGGTTTCGTTTATTCCTTTTGGCATCCCTGCATGAACTCATCTTTGGGTTACCCATTCACATGGTGAACTTGATCTATAGCAGCGTGGAGAATCGCGTTACTGAGTCCAGGGCTAGCTACAGGGGAGGACCATTAATAGCTGCCCGTGCCCAGACGATATGGCTCCAGCCCCTTGCCATGAGTCATTCCAGCTGCTTGGAAATGCTATCTGTGTAGATTCCCCTTTGGTCAGGAAGAGGAGGATGCAGATTGCTCTGGTTCAGCAGTGAAACTATCTCACCATTTGTAGACAAGAGAGCTCTTTCAGAGGCATTCTTGAACAAAATGCCTACCAGCACTGTGCGTGGCACAAACACACTCCAGCTCCCAAGGCCAGTGGATAAAAGACACATATGCTGTCACAGATTAGATATGAAACCAGCACAGGGTTCTGTCCAGAATCAACTGCAGAATTAAGGTTGCTGGTATGTGTGGTCACAGGGCATATGTATAGAGTGCATAGGTACAGAGTCAAAAAGATTTCCCCTGCTTTGGAGCACTGAATCACAGACAGGTTTGGAATGACAGCAATTAGAGATGGAGATTAACGTTGCTAGGCCTGAGAACGTAATTTCAGTGGAGTCATTTCTGATTTGCAAGAGAAAATGCAGGTCTAGCAGCTCCCCAACCTTGCAGAGGTCTGCTTCATATTTTCCCTCCCTCCATAACTAAACAATACAAGACACACACATACAGGCATGCAGACACATAGAGGATTCTAGTACAGCATTTCAAAAAGTGAGTGTGTTTCAGATTTCATCTAAGTCCACATCAAACTCCACCTTTTACTTGCCTTGCAGCAGAAGTTAAACATTTTCTAGACAGCAACTATTTATCTGGGAGTATTGTGTACAGTCCTGTGTGCAGTTCTGGAGCCTCCAGCACAGGAAGGACATGGAAATGTTGGAACCAGTCCAGAGGAAGCCACAAAGATGATGAGAGGGCTGCAGCAGCTCTGCTATAGGGACAGACTATGAGAGTTGGGGCTCTGCAGCCTGGAGAAGAGAAGGCTTCCAGGAGAGCTTAGAGTAGCCTTCCAGGATCTGAAGTGGGCTACAGGAAGGCTGGGGAGGGACTATTGACAAGGTCTTGCAATGACAGGACAAGGGGCAATGGGTTTGAAGTGTCAGAGGGGAGATTGAAAGTGGATGTTAGGAGGAAGTTGTTTGCAGTGAGGGTGGCAAGACACTGGCACAGGTTGCCCAGGGAGGTTGTGGAGCACAGAATCACCCAACATGATCTTTGATCACATTGGGTGATTCTGTGCTCCACAACCTCCCTGGAGGTGTTCAAGGCCAGGTTGGATGAGGCCTTGAGTGACCTGTACTAGTGGGCGGTGTCCCTGCCTATGGCAGGGGGTTGGAACTGGCTGATCCTTGAGGTCCCTCCCAACCTTACCATTCTATGATCTCAAATAACTAAGGGTAAGCTAAAGCTAGCTTTAGTTTCACTGTATTGGTTGTTACTGCCAATTTGCAAACTCAGCTCACTACTCAAGATGGGCTTTGGATTAGGTCATTCTCACTTTCCCTTTCCTTCACAGATAGCCAACAAACTCAGCTGCAAGATGCTGTCCATCCCATAGACAGAGATGCTAAATGTTTCAGACCCTAGTAACTGAAGGTAACCCCAACTTGGCCAGTCCTGTCTTGCTTGCTTTCTGTGCTCCCCTTGCTGCTAAGCAACTAAGGTACTTCTGACTGTCTACTTATGTAATCCCTTCATTTCTTCTTAATTTCAAGGAGCTGTTTGCAGTTAAACACAACTCAACATTTGACTTTAAGATCATTAGAGACAAGAAAAAAGACCGAGGGAAAAGCTGATCTCTTGTGCAGTGGAAGAAAAAGCAATGGTGTTATGTGATGGTGAAAAATCTCAGGGCAGTGTCTCTTTTTTTGCTTGTTTTTGTGGATAGTGCTGGAAAGTTTGATGTCTGAAATGCATTTGGCCTGATGAACTTCATCTTCCATTAGTTACAGACTGCTTGGTGCAATCTCTGTGCTGTTAGCAGCTATCTCTGAGAGGTTGTGGAGGATGAGGGAGGAAACTCTGAAAGGGCACACATGATGCTTAGCTCCAAAAAAAAAATTGTGAATGGGAGGTGTGAAGTTCAGGAAGTGAAGAATCACAGACTAATCTTTCCAGTGTCAGCCTGTGGGAAAAAAATGACTGACCCAAGTTTTTGTTCACAAAAGGGAGACTAAGGTGGAATTGATTCGTTGAGAGAGTTGTGCATGAGCAGGCTGACCTTCTGTTAGAGATACCAAAACTAAATTGAACTGAAATCAGGAGTTACAGAGAAGATTTCAGGCAAGTGATGTAGAATATTTTGCACTCAAAATGGCTCACAGCAAAGATGATAGCAATATCTACCTCCAAACCCACGCTGTCCTGTGCTTGATTCCATTCAGTGGTGAGACACTGGCACAGGTTGCCCAAGGAGGTTGTGGCTGCCTGGTTGGAGCCAAGGCCTTGGTGCCAAGACCAGGTTAGATGAGTCCCTGAGTGACCTATGCTAGTGGGAGGTATCCCTGCCTATGGCAGGGGGTTGGAACTGGATGATCCTTGAGGTCCCTTCCAACCTTATCATTCTATGATTCTATGATTTCACTACCAGGAACATTGCAAGGACTTATTCTGCAGGGTCCTCTGTGAAGTCTGGGACAACTATACCAGAAAATCCCTTCCTGATTCACAGTTGACTGGGACAACCCTGGCAATTCCCAGGCAATGCATTTGAGAGTCCTCAGGAATAAGCACTCAAGAGATTTAAAAGGCAAAGGGGGGGAGGGGAATATTGGCCAAACCAGTGAGTTTATGAGTTTATTGTGAAGTGTTTCCACATAACCACAGATCCTTGTTTCAGTGGTGAAAATCCCTTTAACTAACTAACTAACTAACTAACTAACTAACTAACTAACTAACTAACTAACTAACTAACTATATCTCTATCTATCTATCTATATATTGTTTGATCAATTGAATGCTACCAATTTCTGGATGCACTAACCACAAATTTGCTAAATTCCTGAGCTAATGAAAGGCTGGCTTGCTTTGACATGAATGGGAGGTTTGTTTGAGTAACAATTGAATAAGGACTTGGCCCCAAGACAGCAAGGAAAACATTTAGATGTTAAATATGTATCCAGAAGACCTTTCTTCAAATCTCTCCTGCTGCAGCAACAGGATAGTGATTGTGTGGAGCTGTGAAGAGATAGTTCAGAAAGACACACAGCACCTCGCAGGATTTAGCAGAGCTAGCAAGAAGCTATGCAAATATTTCAGTTTAGAAATACTTGTAGCTCCTTTTCAAACAATGAAAGCCTCAATTAAAGCCAGATCTCTGTTATTTAAAAATTCCAGGCAGCAACTGAGAGAGAAAGGGAGTGAGTTTAATTTTTTTTGTGTGTGTGTGTGTCCCTGTCTTTCCCCCCCTAAACATTAAGTATGTTTGAAAGTTAGTAAAATTGTGTCTAACATTAAAACTATGAGAGCTGAGAAGTCTGTAGTCTGTGATTCTTATCTTCCTAAAGAATTTTGCAGTCATCAATACCTGAAGTAAGCTGAAGGAAAGAAATAGGTGACCTTAATAGATATAACTCTGTATGGGCTCATTGTACCATGAAATTGAGTTTTTAATCTGAATTGATGAACAAAAATGCTGGGTTGATCCTCTCCACACACAGCAGGCTAAGTAGTTTGGTAACTGTTTCATTTCCAGAAGGTACCTTTCCAAACAAGCTCAGTAACAGAATGATCCAGAAACATAAAGGCCTTTGAGAGTTCTTTTTGCTTTAAGTTGTTGCAGGTGAGGTTGAGGAGGCAAAATGATGTTCTTTGGCTTCCAGCAGTTTGCAAACACAGGGGCTAGAATCTGAAGACTCTGAGATCAGTGATCACTGAGTCTTTTGATGGACTTCAGGTGGCTTTGCATGCAGTTCCAGGCTTCTGTCTTTTGCCAGTGGAAGCCACCAGTTTGGTGTGCAACCGTGGTCAGCAGCGCCTTCTCCTCAGAGCTCATCTCATTTCAGGAGGCTTCCCTTAAACCAAGCACTTCCTCTAAGTGTGCCTTTAAAATACTGCCAGGCTAAATTCAAAGCTTTCAGTCCAGCATCCCTTGCCAAAAAATAAAAGAAGACTTCATCTTCTGTATTTAATTTTTAAAAGCCAACTTCTTTTCTATTACTTTTCCCCCCCTTAAAGTTCATCAGTCTTAAACATGCTCCTCAGTCCATGATCTTGTTCATGGCTGCTTTTTCCTTGCTAAAGGGATTCGATGGATAAAAAGAGGGGTGGGGAGGAAAATGACAAAATCCTCTCTTCTCATCCAGCTTCATTGGTATCCAAACCTGAACTTGGATGTGTTGGTCAGCTGAAGCTGTCAGAATGGCTGGAGGAATTATCTGCTATTATCTGCCGAGTAAACAGCATCACAAAGTGAAAACTGATGCCGTAGCATTTTTTATAATGCAATAGGCATGGCCCTCACTGCCGAGTATTGGAGCCAAATGTTCTGCCATGGCCCTATACAATAGGAGCCTTTGACAATGGCTCAGTATTCAGTTGGTTATGAAATCCAGGCTATTTTGGGAGGGCCCCATTGTTTCCATTTCATATGTGCTGCAGACTTGCGTCTCGGGAAACACAGAACCAATTGCAGGAGCTGTCACTGTTACTGCAAAAGCTGAAGGTTTGGTCCCACCAAGAGGGGAGAAATGTCCTTCTGCCAGCCAGAGCCCTGGAGACAGCTTGGACCTGCACATGCTTTTATCAATGCCTGTGGGAAGGATCAGTAGTGAGAGCTACCAAGCAAAGCTGATGTTTGAGTACTGAGTCTAGTTCTGGTGCCCTCAGAATAAGAAGGACATGGAACTGCTGGAGCAGGTCCAAAAGGGGCCACAAAGAGGTCTGGAGCACCTTCCTTATGGGGACAGGCTGAGAGAGTTGGGGCTGTTCAGCTTGAAGAAGAGAAGGCTGCAGGGAGACCTTAGAGCAGCCTGCCAGTACCTGAAGTAGGCTGCAAGAAAACCAGGACAGGACCTTTCACAAGTGCTTGTAGTGACAGTGAGAGGGAATGGATTGAAGCTTGAGGAGGGCAGATTGAGGCTGGAGATGAGGAAGAAATTCTTTACAGTGAGGGTGGGGAGACACTGGCACAGGTCGCCCAGGGAGGTTGTGGCTGCTCCCTCCCTGGAGGTGTTGAAGGCCAGGTTGGAGGAGGCCTTGAGCAACCTGATCTAATAGGGGGGATCTTTGCCCATGGCAAGGGAGTTGGAACTGGATGTTCCTTAAGGTCCCTTCCAACCCAAACCATTCTATGAACACAGAATTTCCAGAAGTTCCAATGCCTGTCTTGAAGGTATCTCATCTTCTTTGATACTTCTCAGAGAAGTATCTCATTTTAGCAACAGTCCCTGAAGGAGAATATAAAACAGTAGAAGTAATTATTTGTCTCTAGAACTCTTCCTGAAATGAGGTGGGTTTGTCCCCATAATGAAGCTGACTCATTGCTGCCATTAAATAGCAGGGCTACTCTGTCTGTTCTGCTCACTCTGATCCTGCTCTTCTTTCTCTCACAAAGACAAGGTCGTGCCATGAAATGAATACAGGAGAGGAGCATGAGCTGATTGTGTGTTCTCCACTTGTTTCTCTCATGTGCACCAGTTCACCTCTGCTGTTATTTTCACCACAGAAAGCAGGAAGTCACAGAACCATAGAATCACAGAATCACAGAACCACAAACCACGGAATCACAGAATCCTAGAATCACAGAACCATAGAGTCATAGAATCAGTCATGGTTGGAAGGGACCACAAGGATCATCTAGTTCCAACCCCTGTCCCTGTGCCTACTCATGCCCCAAAATGCCTGTGGGTCTTGTCTTGCTCTCCCTGTGTAGACTCCATTGCCTGAGTCCACAGCTGTGCTTGCCTTCCTTAGAGACAGCTTGACCCTACAGATCAACTCCACAGATCAGCTTTTATCCTTTCCAACACACCAGTTCTTACTCCTAGCATTGAAGCATTGCTTCATTTAATAATTTTGAGTAAACCAATGACCTAATGATGTAGGAGGTTGCTCAGGTAATCCCAACCTGGTTTTGAGAGGGAAAACAAAGCAGACAAGGATTTTGTGAGGTTATGGGAAGTAGAGACTATCAAGAGGAAAAAAGTGTATTTCCTCTGCCTGGTTTTCTCAGTGGGCAGCAATGCCCAGTTGCTGGTGAAGGGGACTGATATTAATATTTCAGATATTCATTAATGTTCTGACTCATGATGAAGCACTGGACTAGTTACTTCACTTCTGTTCTGCTATGTCTCTATTTCCAAGACTGTAAGAAAAGAGACATTAATATTCAACTCTAGAAGCTCACCATCAGAAGCTAGAGATTTATTTGAGCTCATCAAGATGAATAAAAGGCAAGGGAAAAGCCTCATTGATTCCTTTCTTTAGCTTTCATTTGATTTTGCTTTAGTTTTTATAGGTTTCTAGATAATTACTGACTTATTATAGTTCCCTGTATACTGATGCAGATATCTCCTGAAAATTAGGGACACAGGCAGATGGACAAGGGGGCAGAGGCTGGCAGAAAAGACTCATGAGGGCTTTTAAGCCTAGTCATGGCTCCACAGAAAAAAAAAGGAATATTTCATTATTTTAGACTTCCCCTCTCTCCCCTCTCTCC
>VWYK01084617.1:0-10533 GCA_013399775.1 Semnornis frantzii | reverse complement strand
GACCTGTTCTAGTGGGAGGTGTCCCTGCCTATGGCAGGGGGTTGGAACTAGATGATCTTTGAGGTCCCTTCCAACCTTACCATTCTATGATTCTATCTGCAGATTGCCTCAAGCCCCAGTGTTTGATAATGATCCTCCTCATCCTGGTGACCATTGAGCACAGGTTTATTTGGACACATATGTGAGATTTCTCCCCAGCCCATGCCTGGTTTGATGGCTAGGGTCTGCTTTTGGGAAGGAAAAGCTGCGAACCTGCACCCCCCCAGGTAGGCTGACCCCAGCTGCAGAGTGTCCTCGGCTGTGCCATTGCTGCAACCGCAGCTCTCATCCCGGTGGGAGCACACAGACATCAGGAGGCTGGCCCCTGGGGGGGACCTTCCAGTGCCCAGGCTGCTCCAGGTGTTCAGGCACAGCACTGTCCTCACTAATACTGCCTTGGGAGAGCTGTGCAGGGGATTGTTTAGGTACAGAAGCTTCCATGCAGTGAGTGGGAAGACCAGGACTGGGTCAGGATCATATTCCAGCAAACTTTAGTTTTCTGTTGTTTAATGGTACTTTTCCTTTAGTGTTATACCCATGTATGCTAATCACAGAATGTCAGGGGCTGGAAGGAACCTCCAAAGCTCTCCTGGTCCAGCGCCTTCTGTCAGAGCAGTATCACCCAGAGCAGATCACACAGGAACACATCCAGACGGTTCTTGAATATCTCCAGAGAGGGAGACTCCACACACACACACCCCCCCCGCCGGGGATCTGACAGCCTCCCTGGGCAGCTGATGAGCTTCCTCTGTGCTGCCGAGGGGCCGTGCTTACAGACCGGGGTGCATGGCAGGGCTAAGTCTCTAGCTCTGGACGCCGGTGTGAGGTCACACAGCTCCCATGAGGCAGACTGCAGCTCATGCAGCGGAGCAGAGCTGTGCCGTGATCAGAACAGGCTGATACGGTCGGGATGGCTCAGCTTGGTGTGGGTGTGCACAACACCATACACACAGCCTGTGTTAGAGCTCTGGCCACAGGCTCCAATCTCACCTGCCATGCAGATGTACTCACCTGTGCTGGTTTGAGGCTAATTGGAATATTTTAATGAAGAAAATTAGATTATAGGCTGTGAAAGGAAAACAATGGTGATGTCTACTGCCCTCATAGGCTTGCTGAGATGTTTAAGACTAAGAACACAAAACATAGATAAGACACTCGGGCTTGTAGAGACTCTCAGGCTGTGTAGTTTCTTCTTTCTCCTCTCTGCCGAGTAACCTCAGTAACCACTTTCCTTCTAACCCCCCTGGTCCATCCTTCAAACTCACCTTGCATGTAAGGCAAACCTTGGGGNACTCCCAAACCATCACACCACCCACACTTCCTTGCAGCGCTCTGTCTGGGCATTCAGTCTCCTGTGTTGCAGAGCCAGTGCTGGAGGACACTGCAGGCACTCTTGGCAGCTCACCTCTTGTTTGGACATTCTGAAAATCACAGAATCATAGAATCACAGCATGGCAGGGGTTGGAAGAGACTCCTGGAGACCATCCAGTCCAACCTCTCTGCTAAAGCAGGACCACATAGATAAGGTTGTGCAGGAACACATCCAGGTGTTTTCTGAGCATCTCCAGAGAAGGAGATTCCACAACCTCTCAGTCAGTCTGCTCCAGTGCTCTGCCACCACTTCAAAGTAAAGAAGTTTGCCCTTATATTCGTATCTCATTTAAACCTGAAAATATGACAGCAGCAGCAGGTGAAAAGCTGTGTGGCAAGGAAGCAGAGATGTATGAGTTGCTTTACTTTACAGTTTTTTTTTTTCTCCTTCAGTTGTTTCCTTTCATTCTTGGATTTTATCCAGCTGTCAACTGGCCAGGAAACTCAGTGTAAACACACCAGACTTTCAGGTCATGAAACAGT
This sequence comes from Semnornis frantzii, assembly GCA_013399775.1. Lineage (NCBI taxonomy): Eukaryota > Metazoa > Chordata > Aves > Piciformes > Ramphastidae > Semnornis > Semnornis frantzii. Next base: position 8,640 of record VWYK01084617.1, on the reverse strand, counting down.
CGTGGGGTTTTATTGCATTTGTTCACAGTTGGGTTCAGCCTCACCTCTGACCTAGGCAGAAAGCACAAGAGAAATTGCCTTGTGAATATGGGTTTCTAGGTCAAACAGCCTTTTGGGGGTGCATTACATATCTGCACCTTATTTACCTCAGCTTTTAATATCTGTGGTTTGTAATGGCTGTTTGGTGGTTCTCATTAGGCAGGAAGATACCAAAGCATAATAAATTCCGAAGAATTTATGGTCTTCCTGTGACTGAGAATCCCAGAGTCACAGAATCAAACAGGTTGGAAGAGACCTCTGAGATCACCGAGTCCAGTCTATCACCTAACACCTTCTAAATAACTAAGCCATGGCACCAAATGCCTCATGCCGCCTCCTCTTAAACACCTCCAGGCATGGGGACTCCACCACCTCCCCAGGCAACGAGTTAGTGGTGCACGCTGTAGGAAGGGTAGTGGGAGGGACAGGAGGGATAGCAAAGCCAGGATTGCCTGGTTATGTAGCTGGAGTGTGCAGGCAGGCTGCAGCTCTGAGTCACATGCAGAATGGACACTGCTGGCACAGCACTGCTCACCCCTGTGCAGAAAGGCTCTTGTGCTCAGCACGGTCAGATGCTGGGGCCATGGGGCTGCTAACACAGCTCAGGGCAGTCGCAGGAAGCTGGCATGCTCTGAGAGACTTAGCAAGAAGGGCACACTTCCAGATGAAATGGTAGCTTTCCACAAAGTCCTTTTGGAGTGCTCCCTGCATGGCAGAGAAAGAGGCAGGCTGCCACACGACCTTTGGGTTTTGGCTTCAGAGCACTTTTCTTCCTGATGCTGTGTTTGCTAGACAATGATATAAAGCCAATGCTGTCTTTGATGTGTGCCAAGGTATTATCAACTGTGTACTCAGTAACTTGTTTAGGTGGGAGCAGGCAACAGTCCAGGAACAGCTCTATCTGTCCATGCTGTGGTCTACAAGCTGACTTCTGCTGACTCCCACTGCTGTAGTTTGCCTTCTGGCAATGTTTGGCTATAGGTGGACTCCTCCTGCAGTATGGAACCATACAGAATTCTAATCAGGAAGTTTTATATCCTTACCTGGTCTGTGGTGTCTTGCTGAAACTCTTACATGTGAGAGTTACAGCTGGTCATGGTTGGTTAGGAAGAGTACAAAGGCATAAAGAGGGTATCGACACAGCAGAGCTTAGCCAGGCAGATTCAGCATGAAGCAATGCACAGAGATGTGCTGTCAAGCCAGGAAGAGGCAGAGGCAAGTCTTCAGACCAACCAGTGAGGTTGTGGCTTGCTTGATTTGAGGAGGTGAACATCACATTTGCTTGTGAATCACCTTCTGCAAGTTCTAGAGGAACTGCCCTAGCTGGAGACCCAGCAGCAAGGGGCTGCTACTGATGGTTCTCAGCTTTCTCTCTCCTTGGCAGTGTATCTTTTGATTTCTTTCTCCTTACATATCTATCTAAGAGAAACAGTGTTTGTGCGACAGCAACTTCTTGCTAATTCTCAAGACCACACATTGCACTTTCCTCTCTCTGCCCTGAGGGAGAAGTGTGAGGACAGGAGCACAGATTGGGCTGTTCTCCAGAATGTGTTTCCCTTCTGGGTTCGAGGGCAAGGAGATGCTGATGATCTTTTTCTTGCAGGTGTATGGAGCATGTTCGAAAGGTGCTGACATGCTCCACAGATGCTTGCCTTTCCTTGTTGGCTTTCATTATTAAAAATAAATAGCAGGGGAAAAAAAACAAACCAAGGGCCAAAACATATGTGTTCGTTTCAAATTTGAACTATACGAATGTGATTTCTTCCCATTTTGAAGGGAGCAAAAATAAGTTATGAGAAATTCCCTCGTTTGCAAAATATTTTAGATGCAGATTCATGGAGTAAGCCTGTTAGAATACAGAGTGCAGCAGAGTTAAACTACAAAACCAGCAACAACCAACCCACCAAAGCAAGAAAGACACCTGCCTTCCTGGAGGCGCTGTGCCGCACTGGCAGCTGGAACTGCAGCTCCAGTTGGAGCTCAGGGCTGGTCCCCTTGCCATCAAGTGTTTCTTCCTGAGCCCAGGTTTCATTTCCATGCCTGAGTGAACCCACGCACCAAACTAAGTTCCCCTGTGCCTGACACTTCTGTCCTGGGCAGGTTCCAGGATTCAGGAGCTGCCTGGGAAAGCACACAAATATGGTCCAGCCGTGCAGGGCTGCTCCTCTGCCACTTGCCTTAGCAGAAGGGAATGCCAAGGGGGAATTCAAAGGCAGCCCTGATGAAAACACACTTGGAGAGATCAAGAGTCACAGTCTGGTAGCTGGACACAGTCAGCCCAAAGTATCCTATTTTTAGGGTGTCACATCAGGAAAAAAGGGTTCATGAGCAATAAAAGGACACCAGAAGTGCCAACTGCCGCTCAGATTTCCATGTGGCAAAGATCATAACAGCAGCTACTCAGAGGCTACTCCTTGAGCAGCTTTGGGGTCTGGCTGAAATGCCATACTTTTTTTTTTTCAGACTTCTGCAATGTCTACAGGAACAGCTTTTAACTGACCATGTCCTCTTCTGCACATGTCCAGCACCTGCAAGATAAAGCCAGAGCTAAGGACCCACGTGTGTGGAGAATAGCACAACGCCCACCCGGGTACTGCTTGCCTCTGGGAGGCAGGGATTTGGGAGCTGCTGTGCTACTGCTGGGCTCTTTTGGATATTGCTATTGAGAAAGGCTAAAATCTGCCCTGCAATTGGCAGTCAGACCAAAGAGGGGAAGATATTGCACTGCAGGTCCTCAGCCTCAGGAGGACTTCAAGTTAAGCCAGCAGCTGAAGGGAGCAGAGGGAATGTAGGCTGGTCTCTTAAAGCCCAGCCTGCCACACGCATTGCAAGGCTGATTGCAAATGCTGCTTCACTTTCCTGCTTCATTTTCCACAAGGGGAAAAATAAATCTGTTGCAGCTCCTGCCTCTTTCTTCTCGCACCATTTATGTACCAGCCGAAGTGAGAAGCAATGAGTTGCTCCCCCTGATTCCTCAGTTGAGCAGGTCGGATCACCCCTCCAGCCCTCTGTGTGCTCAGCCTGTGGTTTCCCAGAGAGCACCTCCTGCAAGGCAACTGCTTCAGACTCCTCTGGGCCTTTGAAACCCTTCCTGGGAGGAGTGCAAATGTCCTGGGCAGGGACTGGGCATCACCACTGTGGCCACTGTTGTGTGCCACTGCCGTGTGCCACCTATGTACCACCGCTGTATGCCACCACTGTGTGCCACCTATGTACCACCACTGTGCACCATTGCTGTGTACACCACTGTGCACCACCACTGTGTACATCGCTGTGCACCACCACTGTGTACATCGCTGTGTACACCACTGTACACCACCACTGTGTACATCACTGTCTACATCGCTGTGTACACCACTGTGTACCACCACTGTGCACCACCGCTGTGTACATCGCTGTGTACACCACTGTGTACCACCACTGTGCACCACCACTGTGTACATCGCTGTGCACCACCACTGTGTACATCGCTGTGTACACCACTGTACACCACCACTGTGTACATCACTGTCTACATCGCTGTGTACACCACTGTGTACCACCACTGTGCACCACCACTGTGTACATCGCTGTGCACCACCACTGTGTACATCACTGTGTACATCGCTGTGTACACCACTGTACACCACCACTGTGTACATCACTGTCTACATCGCTGTGTACACCACTGTGTACCACCACTGTGCACCACCGCTGTGTACATCGCTGTGTACACCACTGTGTACATCACTGTGTACACCACTGTGCACCACCACTGTGCACCACCACTGTACATCACTGTGTACACCACTGTGCACCACCACTGTGCACCACCACTGTACATCGCTGTGTACACCACTGTGCACCACCACTGTGCACCACCACTGTACATCGCTGTGTACACCACTGTGCACCAATATGCCTGTAACTCTTCAGGTGACTTCAGGTGTCAGAGCAAGGCTGCAGAGTCAGCACAGTAATCCTCCATTTCCACACTTAATGGAAAGCATAAGAGGGATTGTCAATGACAGTGATCAGAGCAGAGGGGTACAGAAGGGAGAGGCGTGCTGAAAAGAGGGAGAGGTTATGAAGGAATGTACCCAGGATGAGAGTAGCAAATAAAAAAAAAAAAAAAAGTCTTTGTTTGCAGGAAGGAGAGAAAAAAGAAGCAACAGCATAGTGTGAAAAATTAAAAAAATAGAATGTTGAGTATTTACAGGTGAAATAAAGCAGATGAAGCAAAAGAAGAATGGAGGGAATGTGGGAAAGAAAGGCCCAAGGAAACAGTGTGTACTGGTAGCTGAGCACAAGGGAAAATGCAAATGATGGTGGCTAAGAAACCTTCCTGTGTTGCCCGGAATTAGGATGCTTCTGGCTCTGCTGCAGGAGGGAGAGTGAAAGCTGATCTTTGATCTGCTCCAGTGGCACAGGATGACTCTAAGGGAGTTAGCAGCTCAGAAAAGATTGACAAGACTGGTCCAGCATCTTACATATCTTAGCTCCCACTGCAAGCAGGAGGCACAGGCAAATTAATGAGTGGTGATGCTGCACTGCAATAGTCAGCTGAGTTCTTTGTGGGGAAGAGTATCTTTCAGTATTTTAAGGGGGTTACAAGAAAGCTGGGGGGCGGGGGGAGGGAATGGGGAGACTGAGCCTGGATGTTAGGAAGAAGTTGTTCAGCATGAGGGTGGTAAGAGCCTGGCAGGGGCTGCCCAGGGGAGGGGTGGAAGCCTCATCCCTGGAGGAGTTTAAGGCCAGGCTGGATGAGGCTGTGGGCAGCCTGATCTGGCGTGAGGTGTCCCTGCCCATGGCAGGGGGGTCGGAACTGGGTGATCCTTGTCGTCTCTTCCAACTCTGACTGATTCTATGATTCTAAGAGTAGGAGAGGTACAGTTGTGCATGGTCTGCAGTGCTGAGCACTGTGCTACAACACTGCTGTGCCTTGGTTGCTGGATCTTGCCTCCCACAGCAGCAGCAGCAAACAGTGTTTCATGATCTGGTACCCTTTTTCCCCATGAAAATGTGTGCCAGACTCCTGCCACTTCCAACTCTGAAGGCATGAGCAAAAGACCAGAGCCCCTGGTGTGAAAAGTCACATAGCAGGCAAGACTGGTCACAGGAGAACTGCAGTGCTGACAGGCTGGTGGTGACACAGACTTGAAGGACAGTGGAGAAGGGTGTAGACAAGGAGCTTACCCTGTCACTTCTTGTTCTAAATTTTATGAGTGCTTTTGGGTGTGTAAATCCCCACAACTCCTAGTGCAGTACTGGATCATCTTAATTCTTGCACAAGGCTCCTTGGCACCTCTTGGCACCATGGCTGTGAGTTCAAGTTTTCTCTCCCTGATGTATGAATGGGAAACACAAGAGCTGGGGACCACGGGTGTTCAAGAGTAAGCTCTTCCCTCACACTCTTGCACGTACAGAAGTGCTTCCCACTCTGCACTGGTATTTGTTTAGATGAATACACCTCCAAAAAGTCTTTAAACAAGATGTAACCAAACAAACGAGCCCCAGGAAAGTCACTTTCTGTGTCCAAGGCTACACAAGGCACGCCTGGAAATCATGCACCAAAGGTAGCAGGTCCCTGGGTACTCTGTTCTCCGTCTTCACCAAACAAAAATCATTTACTCTTCCTGCACTGTGATAAGAATTGTTCTTACAGCAAAAGTGGCTGGTAATAGCACTCACAATTTGAATTCAGCCTTGTGGTTGGACAAGCACTTCCCTGGATTATCACACTAAGGTACCTTGATGTATAGGAGTAATAGGATTCACAGAGTAAGACAGACAGTCCAGATGAGACATGGTGATTGATACAGTATGCTTTCCTTTCTAGCAGGACAGGAGCTCAGCCAAGCTCAGTCCTACACTACTGTGTTCCTCAAAAATATTCAAGGAGGTTTGAAACTTTCCTTTCTCATTCTACTCATTTGTCAGAATCTAAAGGATGAAAAGTCAGAGCAATGCCTCTGCATTCCTTCTCACCCCAAGTAACAAACCAGATAGTTCAGTATGGTTGTGGAGTATTGCAGTGCCACTGCTACTTGCCAACTGCTGTCACTCTTGTGGGGTATAGCAGGCACTGTGTAAAACACAGAGCTAGGTCAGTTGAGAGCAGAGAGGAGCATCAATATTGTGAGCCTTGGACTAAGACTGCAACCTGTCACAGCTGTGGCACTGCATATGCCACGTATGCATATTCTCTTGGCACTCTGTAGAGTGGAAAGGTCTTGTAAAATGGGCTGATTAATACTGATTTCATCCTCGAGGGAGGTGAGAAGAGGAGATGGGGATTTGGGTGTTTCTTGTTGTTTTACCACAACCAATAACAGTTGTAGATACAACTTTCATTATCTGCTCTTTGCCTGATTCAGAAGAGAATAAAAGTCCCATCAGGTGCTGTGGCACTCAGCAACGTACCCAGGTTTATCCTGCTGTAGAAGTAAAGCAGGGAAATAACGGAGGGGGTGTACTGTCAGCCTTCAAAATCCCCATGAGGAAATGGTGGAAATCTCTTATTCAGGCAAAATCAGCAGGCTGGTAGGAGAGCCAAGCAGGGGTAATTCCAGAGGGATGAAACAAGGGTAATATACGGACCCAGTGCCTGAGGGGCAGGCTGCGACCTGCCTGGTGGCATGCACTGTTCCCTGGGATTGCAGAGANCTCATCCAGTGCAAGCCCTCTGCCACAGCAGGACCAGACAGTCCAGCTCAGGGCACACAGGAACACATCCAGACAGGCCTGCAAAGGCTCCACAGAAGGAGAGTCCACAGCCTCTCTGGGCAGCCTGTGCCAGGGCTCTGGGACCCTTCCAGTCAAGAAATTCCCCCTCGTGTTGAGCTGGAACCTCCTGTGCTGCAGCTTCCATCCATTACTCCTTGTCCTACCCCAGGGAGCAGTGAGCAGAGCCTGTCCCCCACCTCCTGACCCCCAGCCCTCAAATAGTTATAAGCATCGATTAGATCCCCTCTCAGTCTTCTCCTCTCCAGACTAAGCAGCCCCAGGGCCCTCAGCCTCTCCTCACCAGGCAGTGCTCAGTCCCCTCAGCATCCTCGTAGCCCTCCCTTGAACCCTCTCCAGCAGATCCCTGTCCCTCTGAAACTGGGAATCCAAATCTGACACAGAGGGGCACTTAGAGCAACAACTGTGCTGCAGTTTTAGTTTTTTAAGCCAACAAGATGTGATAAAATCACCTGAATTGGTGAGTTTTGTACAGAGAAAAAAGTTGAATCTAAACTTCTCTATGGCCCAGAAGAAGGTTTATTAATGCATTAATTTTATGGAAGGGACTCATAGGGAGCAGGATGGAGGCTGCAGAGGGAGGTTTCTCAACAGCCCATTGAGAGCAGTGATCCAGCCTGGGCTGGGGCAAGATGCAAACAAGTGACAAAACAAAGCTGAGGATCAGGACCTTGTGGCCTGCCTGTTCCCTGCAGGTGAATGGAGAGCTGAAGAGGCACCACCTGTTTGCCCAGTCTTGCAGAGGGCTTCACACCATTGATTAGACACCCAGAAGTGTGGCCAGTGCCCGACCACCTACCAGGGCAGGGTGTGGGGCTGCTCTCCAGAGGGGCCACTGCTAGCAGTGGTGCCCATACTGCTGTCTGAGCTGTTCCTCCATCTCTCCTCAGGCTCTCAGCCCCAGGATGTAGGTCTTTCCATGCGTGTGCACAGTGCATGCTGGGCTACTTCTGCCCTTCAGGTTGCTGTCTCAAACCAACCCCCTCCCCCCAGCCTGGTTTCTAAGGAGCTTCTCTTTCTCATATAATTTCTCCTAGTGGCAAAGTGTGGCCTGATGGTCACTGCACCATCTTAACTGGTGAGAGGGCATGACTGGGATCACCTTCTGCTTTGGAGATGGCCCCTAAAAACACCTCCTTCTTGTGCTTTCTTCTCAGGAGAGATGAAACCCCCATCCTGGATCCCCATCCTGTGATTCTGAGATATGAAACCCCCATCCTGGACCCCCATCTTGTGATTCTGAGACATGAAAATCCCATCCCTGACCCCCATCCTTATGATTCTGAGATATGAAGCCCCCATCCTGGATCCCCATCCTGTGATTCTGAGATATGAAACCCCCATCCTGGACCCCCATCTTGTGATTCTGAGATATGAAAATCCCATCCCAGACCCCCATCTTTATGATTCTGAGATATGAAAACCCCATCCCAAACCCCCATCCTGTGATTCTGAGATATGAAACCCCCATCCTGGACCTCCACTCTGTGATTCTGAGAGATGAAAGCCCCCATCCTGGACCCTAAGACAGAGCTGTAGNCCCCTCCCCCCAGCCTGGTTTCTAAGGAGCTTCTCTTTCTCATATAATTTCTCCTAGTGGCAAAGTGTGGCCTGATGGTCACTGCACCATCTTAACTGGTGAGAGGGCATGACTGGGATCACCTTCTGCTTTGGAGATGGCCCCTAAAAACACCTCCTTCTTGTGCTTTCTTCTCAGGAGAGATGAAACCCCCATCCTGGATCCCCATCCTGTGATTCTGAGATATGAAACCCCCATCCTGGACCCCCATCTTGTGATTCTGAGACATGAAAATCCCATCCCTGACCCCCATCCTTATGATTCTGAGATATGAAGCCCCCATCCTGGATCCCCATCCT
>VWYK01084596.1:13408-24896 GCA_013399775.1 Semnornis frantzii | reverse complement strand
GCCGCGGCGGGCGGCCCCTGCCCTGGGAAGCTGCGGGAGGGCTGGCGGGGCGGCAGTGGGGAGCGACGATCCTGACCCTGCGTGCGGCTGAGGAGGGCAATGGAAGGGGCTACCCTGGCTGTCCTCGCACTCCACCCATGGCCGGCGGCACGGAGATGTGGGGCATGAGGCTGGGAGCAGGGGATCCGGGCCAGGCTATGCTGCCCTTGCTGGTTTGGGGTCACCCTGTTCCCCCCACAGTAGCTCTGCTGTCCCTCCGGGGCGGTCAGGGGACAGCACGGCTGTATGTCAGCTCCTACTGACCTGTCTGGTGGCACTCAGCTCCCTGAGGGGAAGAGGGTCAGCGCGGCTGCATGTCAGCTCCTGCTGACCTGTCTGGTGGCACTCAGCTCCCTGAGGGGAAGAGGGTCTTGCCCTGCCCGCAGCCACCTGATGATCCCGTGCCAGTACCCTGGCATGCAAAGGTCCCTGTGGGGCTATAGGTGCATGCTGCCGTGTTGGTGACTATAGCAATGGGTCTCTCAACCCTCAGTCCTCCTGTGCCTCCCCAGCTAGGACTGGGAATGTGCCATAGGGGTCGTTTGGTGGCAGCTGAAGGAGGGCTTCTTCCAGCCTTGACAGACCCCCAGGTTCTGCTGTGCAGCTCTTCCCTTGGGGCTGAGGCAGACCCTGAAAGGGTCTGCTGCACAAAACAAGCCCAGCTCTGTTTGGGATCTGTACCCTGTGCTGGGGTGTGGCACAATGCCTACCAGTGCCCCTGCTGCAGGCCCACTATGAGCTGGGGCACAGGATGGGATTTTTCCTCTGAGCCCTGCAGATAGCACTGCTGGCATTGATTTGTGGCCAGTCCCATGGCACTGCTCTGCTAAACTCAGGTCCTGGCAGTGACAGCCTCTCGGAGCAGCTGAGTGCTGAGATTTGGCTGTTGCCCACAACCACTCCTTCTGTACTTTGTACCAGCCAGCTGGGGCTAGGGTGTGTGGCAGGGCTTCCCTCAACAGCTGACAGCGTGGCTACTCTGCCCATGTCAGCAGCAAGGAGGGCACCAGAGCAATTCTCAGAGGGTGCTGGCCAAGCCCACTGCTTGCCGCTGGAAGTTGTGGTGACAGCAGGCAGGAGCCTGTACCCTGAGCCCCTGGGCATGAGGAAGGGAAACTAGTTCCATGGTTTCTTGCACTTGCATTAGGCTGTCTCTGATACCATCACCCAGCTGATCACAGCTGGTCCCCAAAAGATCTGGGCAGTGCTGTGCTGCTCAGTGGCCCCTGCCTCATGGCTGGTTGGACCTGCTGATGGCAGCCCCCAGACCCCTGCAGCCTGCAGAAGTCACCTAGACAGGTTAGGGGTTTGTACCTGGCTGTGCATGCCCCTGCTGCCACTCCTCTGTGGGGGCTCTGGGGCCTGCACCTCAGCCCTGGAAATCAACACCCTGGTGATGTTTGGGAGTGAGCTGCCATTGAATGGGAGAAGACCTGAGTGACCCCTTGGCCATAGTCAGGGCATGGCAGAGCCACTCCAGTGTTGCTGGCCAGCTGAGGTGGGCCTGGGCTAGCTCTGCCTTCCTTCTCAGGGCCCAGGCTGGTACACTCTTACCCCCAACACTGGAGAGGATGTGGCTGGGCAGATGTGGCCAGCTGGATCCTTCTGGCCACAGTGAAGGGAGAGCTGCAGCCTACGGGGGCTGCCTGGGAGGATGGGGTGAGGAGCGAAAGCAGCTCTGCAGCAGGGCAGGTGGGAACAAACATGGAGGTTCTGGAGGTGGATGAAGAGAGGTCTCACCTGGGGCTCCCTCCTTCCTCCAGCCAAGCGCCAGGAGTCCTGGGGTCACAGCCAAGCATCCTGGCCCTGGCCCCTTCACCCTGCTGGGAGAACTCCCTGGTAGTCCCACACTCAGCCCTGGTGTCTGCAGTGGATTGCCCCCATAAGTGCCACTCTCCTCCCAGCCCTCCATAGCGTTTGGCCCCACGACCAGCCTGCAACTGCTCAGCTCCCCCTCCTCCAGTCCCACTAGGGACCCCTCACTGCAGGAGCTACACTGCAGGGCTGACAGGACAGTGCAAAGACCTGCACTTTGGGAGGGGGATGGGCCACCCCCCATGCTGCTGCGTGTATTCCAGCTGTGTAGCAGGACCCCCAGGCTGCAGCAGGGGGACGCTGGTCCTTGCAAGATGGGCTGCTCCCAAGGGAGCTGCCTGCAGGGTTGTGTGCAGCTGGACAGTCTGGGGCCTCTGGAGCTCACAGGGTGCCCATGGCTGTCAGGCAGTGCCCAAACCTGGGCTGGGGCCAGCTCTGGGCTTGCTCCAGCTCGCTGAGCAAAGGGTCCCAGGACAGCCTGCTGAACAGGTTGGGCTGCACCCTGTGCTCCGTCTCTGCCTGGCACTGTGCTTCGGCTGGGGGCACAGCCAGCAGCCCCACTGTATCCCAGGGCTCCAGCACAGCTGCCTGCCAGGGTACCTGGACCCAGGAAGCTGCAGCACCCCATGCCCACAGGCTGGGGGGTAGCCTGTGCAGGGACATCTGTCCCAACGTGCTGTGTCTGTCACCACAGGACAGCTGACCCTTGGCTTAGGACAGCTCTGTGCTATGGCAGACCCTGCTGGCTGCTGCCGCCCCTGTGCCACCTGCCTGCTCTGCCTCTACAGCTGCCAGTGGATCACTGCCAAGAAGAAGAGGAAGGGCCTGAGAACCACCAAAGTAATGCTAAGGGCAATGCTAACCTGGGGCTGGCCGGCCTGTGTGTGGGGCTGGGATGGGGAGAGCCTCAGCTCAGCCCAAACATTTCACTGGTCCTGCTCCCCTGGGCTGCTGCCTGGCACCCTCTCAGTCCAGGGGCTGCCCTGGCTGGGAGCAGTGAGATGATGAGGTCGAGCTGTTTGTGCTCTGTGGGTCACAAGAAGGGCAGAGCAGCAGGCTGGCAGTAGCAGGGCTGAGCCAGGGCCATTCCCTGCCCGGCCAAGCATGCTCCTGCAGTGGAACTCTTGTGCCTGGAGCCGGGCACTGCCCGGGGACTGAGCATGGCAGGCGGGCCCTGGGGCACTGGGTGCCTTGCAGGGCACGTGGAAGACACGGAGCCTGGGCTGGGTGCTGCCCCTGCCCACGGGCTGCTGGAAGGATGAGTCCCTGGCAATTTGTAACCTGGGAGGGGTGAGGCCCTGGGATTCTCTGAGGTCTCCGGGTCCCATGGGAGTGGCTGCGCTGCTGCTTGTCCTGTCTTGCCTGGAATGTGTGGGGTGCTCCTGCCTGCCACGTGTCCAACTTAGCACCTGGCATCCCTCACCTGCTTGAGCATTCAGAGCCTGGAGACTGCGGCTGCAGCCCGCAGGTTCCCCGCTGCAATGGCAGTTGTGCCACACAGCACCCCTCTGCGCAGCCCACGGAGCACCACAACAGCACCTGGGGCACTGTCCAAAGTGCAGGCACTGAGCTGCCCCACGGAGAGGGGACAGAGCTCCGCAGGCTGCACAGGAGGCAGTCTGTGCCCAGGGGCTGCCCTCCCCAGTCTGCCATAGGCAGCTCTGCTCCAGCTTGTTGGGGCCTGGCTCTGTTCCCTCTCCTTGGGGCAGCTCAGTGCCTGCAGCCCTGGGCCCAGTGCCTGCTGTGACCCCCTGTGCACCCTGCTGCAGGGCCCTGGAGCTGGGTGCCCTGCAGGTGTGTGCATTGCTGTCACCTTTGGCTTTCAGTGCGACTGCAGCTGGTTCCTCTTCCTCCTCCTCATCTTTCTCTTCACGCTGGTGTGGCTCTACTTCGCAATCATCATTCTCAATGATTTCCACAACTTCAATGAGTAAGTAGGATGCCCACATCCAGCCTTGCTCCATGTGTGCCCCCTGCCTCTCTGACCACCCCCTCTGCTGCCAGGTTCGTCTTCAAGCAAAGGAAGTTGTGGCTGGACTGGTCCCTGGTGCTGCTTATAGCTACAGCTGTGCTGATCACCTACTCAGCCACACTGCTGGTGAGCCCCAGGGACCCTGCTTGTGCCAGTAGGGGTCACACTGTGCACACTGCCACGCTGTGCAGAGCCAGCTGGAGCCCACAGCATCTGCCCTGCTGCAGCTGTCAGCCTGAGCATGGCCAGAGACCCTGTCTGTGCTGGGGCACCAAAGCTCCTGTGTCTGAGTCCTGTGCCCTCAGAGGGCTGAGGCACGGGATCCAGCCCAGCTCTGACAGTCTCCTTGTCCTTCTTGCAGGTCCTTGCTTTGTGCTTACAGCTCTGTGGTCAGCCCTTGAAGCTGCACTGGCTGCACAAGGTGAGAGAGGAATATTACCCTTGCTCAGAGCATGGGGTACAAAGCTCAGCTGCAAACCCAGACAGGGCAGGTTTGGCTCGGGACCAGCTGGGGCTCAGGATGAAGGGATGAGGAAGGCTCTGCCTGTCCTGCCAGGGCAGAGCCCACCTGGCCTGCAGGATGCTGGATGCTCCCTTAACTGCCTTGTACCCTGCCCTACAGACCCTGCTGATCCTCACTGCCTTGGTGGTGGCTGCAGCCTTCACAGGGCTGGGAATAAAGTGGGCAGAGGAGTGGAGAAGTGCACGTATCTCCTTGCAGGTGAGTCACCTCGATACCAGAGACTCCCCCGCTCTACCCAGAGCCTGTCCTGAGGGAATGAGCTGAAGGGTGGTGACTGCAAGCCCCAGCATAGCTGTGTGCCATGGAGGTTAACTCCCTGCCTTTGGCTTCTGCTGCTTGGTCAGGCAAGGTGCTCCTCCTGCTCTTGCAGGCCTCCCTGGAGCAGCTGCAGTCAAGAGTGACAAACAGTGACTGGACAGGGCTGGGAGTCTGCTTGGTCACTCCAGGAGCCTGCCCTTCCCTCCCTCCCTCCGTCCCAGCAGTGCTGGCTGCAGTAGCAGATCTCCATCATTGGAGCATGTGGATTTTGGGAGAGGGGCTGGGCTGGTGCTGGCTGATGCCCTGCCTTTGGCTCCCTAGGCAACAGGTCCCTTCCTGCACATCGGAGCCGTGGGGGGGATGACACTCCTTGCTTGGCCCCTGGCCAGCTTCATCTACCACACCCGCAGCACAGGTAATCCCTCCCCAAGGCCCCCACCACCCACCTCAGCCAGTGCCCTGCCTCCTGCTGCCCAGCCTAGGGGCACTGGTGGCAGAGCAGTGCAGAGAGAGCATCGCTGCTGTGGGAGCAGGCTGACAGGACTCGATCTGATAGTGCTGCCTGCTCTTTGTTGGTGTTTCTGATGCCCAGCTCTTGTTGCAGCTTCAGCCCTCACCGCTTGGCAGAAGAAGGAGGGCAGTGGATGGCAGCCTACAGCCTGTAGGAGTGCTGGGTTGGGGTGCAAGGACTTGCAGTGTCCTTTAATAAATCTGCAGGGTGCCTGAGGCTGAGGAACACAATGACTGACCTGTGGCAACCATAAGTTAATGCCAGGGGAAGCAGCTTTGGCTTGTTCCTAATGGCCTGCAGAACCCTTTCTCTGTGCCTCACTCTCTGTCCCTGCCTGCAGGCCTCAGGGTGTCCCTGCTGCTTGTGTACTGCGCCGTGATGATCGCACTGTACCTGGCTCCCCTGGCAATCACCTCCCCCTGCATCATGGAGGAGAAACAGCTGCCCCTCAAGCCGGCCCTGGTTGGCCACCGAGGAGCACCCATGGTGAGTGGCCAGCCCCTGCAGCGTCCTAGCACCATGGGGATGGGCAGGCTGCTCCACCAGCAAAAGCCAGGCTGTGCCCAGTGCAGGGTGCTGGCACACCAGATCATTGCTGTTGCAGGCCTGGACAAGCTCTGGCCAGTCCAGTAGCCAAGGGTCCCCACACCACCTGGGGCAGCACTGGGCTGCAGGATGGGTGGGCACAGGGTGAGGAGAGTGGCTGCAGCAGCTGCAGGGCAGAGCTGCCTGCTGAGTGTAGCTGGACAAGGAGCAGGCAGCTGTCAGCAGAATGCCTGGGTGAGTACTGTGGGCTGGGGAGCAGGGACTGGGTAGCCTCTGGCTGCCTGCACCCAGCCCTCTTCCTGTCCCTTGCCCCATCAGGGTCACCCAAGTCTCATTGTGGTCATCCCAGAGCCCAGAGCTCTAGTTGCAGCCAGGCAGGACAGTGCCCACTTCCTGCCCATGCCCTCACCACTGGGACCATACCTTTCCAGCTGGCCCCTGAGAACACCCTCATGTCACTGCAGAAGGCTGTGGACTGTGATGTGCAAGTCTTTGAGACAGACGTCATGGTGAGGTAAAGGGGCAGCAGGGGCTGGCAGGGAGCAGGAGGCCTCTGCATCCTGGGGGGTCACCTTCCATGTGGGGCTGTCTGGAACACACCTGGAGCACTGAGCTGGCCTGTGTTTGGAGGCAGGACTGGTGCCCAGTGAGCTGGCAAAGGTGCTGGGTTTCTGTCCTCCCCAGGCAGGCTGCCTTCCAGGAGGCACTGTCACGGGGTGGAACCACTGGGAGCACAGCCACTGCCTCTGCCTTGTCCCATGAAGTTCTGCTATGGGAGCAGCTGCTGCAGCCAGCAAGGAGCTGCTTGGTCCCTGGCTTGGTGTCTAGGTGGTCTGTGCACTCTGGACACTCTCCTTTTTGTGTAGAGGGCCACAAGCAGGCACAAGGGTGGGGGTTAGCCTAGCAGGGTGGCTGGGAGAGGGCAGAAATGCCAAGGCAGGGAAATGAGGCAAACAGCTTGCAACAAAGAGCTTTCCTCTCTGCTCCTTTGCCAGTGCTGATGGGGTCCCATTCCTGATGCATGATGAGGAACTCACCAGGACCACCAACGTGCAGGCCGTATTCCCTGAAAGGGCTGCCCTGAACAGCACTGCCTTCAACTGGACAGACCTCCAGCAGCTGGATGCTGGCAGCTGGTTCCTGGAGGTCAGAATGCCCCTGGGGTGGCTGCTCAAGGATGGGTGTATTTGTGGATGAAGTAAGAGCTCTGCCCTGGGGAATCATAGAATCATAGAATGGCAAGGTTGGAAGGGACCTCAAAGCTCAGCCAGTTCCAATCCCCTGCCATGGGCAGGGACACCTCCTGCTAGCACAGGTCACTCAAGGCCTCATCCAGCCTGATCCTGAACACCTCGAGGTGTCCCATTCTGTGCTTCTGTGCTCCACGACCTCCCTGGGCAACCTGTGCCAGTGTCTCACCACCCTCACTCCAAACAACTTCCTCCTAACATCCAGTTTCAATCTCCCCTCTGCCAGTTCAAACCCATTGCCCCTTGGCCTGGCATTGCAAGACCTCGAAGGTT
This sequence comes from Semnornis frantzii, assembly GCA_013399775.1. NCBI lineage: Eukaryota > Metazoa > Chordata > Aves > Piciformes > Ramphastidae > Semnornis > Semnornis frantzii. The sequence continues at coordinate 17,709 of VWYK01084596.1, read as the reverse complement.
CTCTCTGAAACCCTGGTCCTGGCGGACAGCTGGACAGGGTGCAAAAGCACTTCTGCGCCTGCACAAATCCATGAGCAGATCTTTGCTCTTACTCCGCAGTTGAGTCATGGGGGAAGCTGCTTTGAGGGGAGATGTCTCACCCTGGTGCCCTGCTGCCGAGGCTTGGCAACAGCCATGGCAAGGCTCTTCCCAGAAGGTGACTAACACTGCTGAGCTGCCTCCAGTTCCCTAGAGGTGTTGAGGCTGCTTGAACTGTGCTGTTAGTGGGGAGAAGGGTAAAGGTGCCCCATGGATCTTCAGGGCAAGGATTCCTGTGCCTGTCTGTGCTGGAGAGGATGGCATAGGAAGTGAAGAGCCAGAGATAGGCACCAGCTTAGGACATGAAAGCTCAAGGGGCTGCTCTGATGGCACCAGTGGAAGCTCAGAGGGCTGCTCTGATGGCAGCAGTGGAAGCTCAGGGGTCTGCTGAGATGGCAGCAGTTGGAAGCTTAGGGGGCTTTTTTGATGGCAGCAGTGGAAGCTCAGGGGGCTGCTCTGATGGCACCAGTGGAAGCTCAGGGGCTGCTGAGATGGCAGCAGTGGAAGCTCAGGGGGCTGCTCTGATGGCAGCAGTGGAAATTCAGGGGGCTGCTATGATGGCAGCAGTGGAAGCTGAGGGGGCTGCTGAGATGGCAGCAGCTGAGGGGTGGGAGCTCCGTGGGTGCCCTGGTGACCCCCTCTGCCCTGGCAGCGGAGGCCGTTTCCCACCGTGCAGAGTCTGTCTGCCAGCGACCGTCGGGAAGTGGCCAAGCAGCGGATCCCATCCCTGCAGCAGGCCCTGGAAGTAGCCAAGCAGAGCAACATTTCCATCATGTTTGACCTCCGTCCTGAGAACCACAGTGACTACCAGAGCTTCGTCAATGCCACCCTGGAGGCCATCCTAGAGTCAGGCATCCCACTGCAGCAGGTGAGCTGACCCTGCTGCCACAGCCCTGCCCTGCTGGGAGGTGTCCCAGCAACCCCACCAAGCCTCCCTGCCTCTCTCATACACCACATCCCCATGTGTGCTGGGGAACCCTGTCCAGGCATGGGCATCTCTATATGGAATTACCAATAATTAGGGGTTTACAGCTCCAGACCCGTCCAAATCCTTTGGCCACTCAGTTGTGTAAACAGTGAGTCAGCCTAGGGAGGGGAGCAACAATGCTAGCCAGAGCAGGGAAAAAATGCTCAGGTTTCCACCTCTCCACACTTCACCACACCTTGCCCTGCAGCTCTGGGGACTGTGGTTGCAGCCTCCTTGCCTTGCACCTCAGCCAGGCTCTGCAGCACAGCACATGTGCTGCCCTGAGGGGATGAACCAGCACCCACATCACTTTGCCTTCCTGCCTTTTTGAGAGTGAAGAGCAGAAGGGGTCACAGCAAAGCCTTGGGCTCTAATCTGATCCAAGTTGCATTCTTGCTGCAGCTGGGGCCAGAAGAATGTATGACTTAGCCCATTCAGCGACCCAGGAAGGACAGAAATGCTCCGGCCTTCCCAGGCTTGCACTGCTTTCTCCCCTCACTGCAGTCTGCTCTGCTTGCTTCTTGGCTGGGACAAGCTCTTAGGAGACTGTCCTGGATGAGATCTTCGTGGAGTTGCTGAGCATGGAGAGGAGCTCAGGAAAGCCACGTGTGCCTGGCCCTGCAAGGAAGTACCACAGGAGAGTGAGCTCTCTGGGGTACCTCTTCTCTACTTGTGGTCTCTGGCTCCTGCCCAGGTCCTCTGGCTGCCCAACGGGTTCAGGGAGCAGGTCAGACACCAAGCCCCGGGGCTTCAGCAAGTCTACGGCCGGAAGAGACTGCAGAACGAGGAGGAGCCACTGCTGCATGTCAATCTGCCCTACCAGGACATGAGCTCTGAGGAGATCAGGTGAGAGTCCTGTGCCAAGGAGCCTGAGAGCTGTAGGGCCTAGGCACTGTTCTAGCATTGCCCCAGGGGCCAGCAGAGCTGAAGACCAGCTCCGAAGGTGAGTGCCGGCACACTGCTGGGAAGGCCAGGGTGTGTGCTGCAGCTCTGGGGCAAGCACACTTAAGGAGATGGAGCTGGCTGCAGTCCTCTGCCTTGCCAGCAAGTTTGCCCTGGGCCTGACTCTCCAGACAGTGGCTGCGAATGCTGGATCGCATCCTAGGCACAGCCTTCTCCGGCCGTGCCGCCAGGCTGCTGGCAGCCCCCTGCCTGCTGGCAGCCCCCTGCCTGCAGCCCTGAACACGCTGTGCCCCGCAGGCAGTACCGCCAGGACAACGTATCTGTCAACCTGTACGTGGTGAACCAGCCCTGGCTCTTCTCTGTGCTCTGGTGCTCTGGGGTGAGCTCCGTCACGACCAATGCCTGCCAGGTGCTGAAGGAGATGAAACGCCCCATCTGGCTGCTGGTAGGTGCCACTTCCACCCTTCAGCCTGTGTCCCAGGCTCTTGGGAGTCCTTTTCTGCAGCCAGCTGCCTGGCGGGTTGGCTGTGGCTCGGTGCTGGACTGGCATGGGAAGATCTGACCCTGCTGGCACAGCAGGCTGGCTCTGCCTGGCTGGTGGTGATGCCTTGTTTTCTTGCAGCCCAGCAGCACGTACCTCATGATCTGGATTGTCACAGATTCTGTTTCCTTCCTTGCCATCCTCTGGGCCTTCGTCTTGCTGAAGTACGTTTAATGCCTTCCCTGCTCCCATGGGGGGGGTCCCTTGGGGGAGGCTGTGGTGTGCCCTGCATGGCTGGGACGTGCCCAAACCCAGTCCTGTCTGCTGCCACCCCTGTCTGGACTCCTTGGGGGTCCTCTCCTGTCTGGCCGAGACAGCAGTGCATGGGGGCAGCTTTTACCACCAGGCTGCAGACAAAATCCCAACTCTCCCTCAGGTTCATTGCCTGGCTCTGCATCCCAGGGCTAGGTGGGCTGAAGCTGAGGTGGCCTTGGCCTTGCTCCTTTTATCCATCTGCAGGCACCAAGAGCAGGTCCCCATGGTACCATGTGCTGTGGTCTCTGGCTGGGAGCCTGAGGGAGGGAAGGGGGAGGCCAAACTTGGTGTACTAATGTTGATTCTGTTCCATCTCCTAGGAAATGCTCCCAGAGAAGACAGCCAGCAGGTAAGTGTGCCTGAATGTCAGCTCCTCTCTCTTAGAGCCAGTCTGTGCTTGTGGGACTCTCCCTGGCAGGCAGGCAGCTCTCTGCAGCGGAACAGGAAAGAGTATTTGGGATGACTCGGTGAGGGAATCCCAGCCCAGGGAGTTCCTGCCCTGCCCTTAGCAAGCAGACCTGTGAGGCAGCACTGGGGAATCCCTTGTTCCTCCAGTCTCCTCATACCTGCTTTTCAGGCTGCTCTGCTTGGCACCGCGGGGTGCCAGCTGCCTGTAGTGGTTGTTTTCTCTCTCTGTGCCCCCAGAGTCCGAGACAGATGTGCTGCTCACAAAGATCAACAGCTTGATGCAAGAGTGACCGCCACCCCTCCCCCCCACCCCACGCTTCACCAGCCACGGTCCTGCGCAGCTCAAGCGAGGAGCATTCCTCAGGCCAGCTTTGAGGCTCCTTTCCTTAGCAGACTCCTTCCCGAGCCTCCTGTCCTCCACAGCCTTCTTGGCTCCTTGTGTGGTGCACAACTGCCCTCGGCTGAAAAGGCCTGGAGCCAGGCTCCCATTTCGCACGGGCAGCGAGGAACTGGAGTCTTTGCGGCAGTTTCCTGCAGCTGGCTTGTCCCTGGGGGCTGCTGAGTAGTGGTGCTGGGTCCAAGGTTTCTGCCCTGGGGTTTGTAGTCTTTGGGGATTCAGGTCGGCGCTTGGTGCAGGGGCAGGGCAGCCTCTGCCTGCCAGCAGCTCTGCAGCCGGTGACGGGAAATCTCATGCTCAGCGCTGCTGCCCAGGGGCTGCCCTGCCCACGGCCTGAGCAGCTGAAGAGGATGCGGGGGCGGCTTTGCACGAGTTGGAGGGGAGCTGAGCTCTTCCCGCCTCCACGCTGGGAGCAGGTCCTACCCCTGCCGGCATCGTGCTTGCAGGCGGGGCCGGTGGCTCCCGTGCGGCGGTGGGTGCCCGCTGCTCCGGCAGGGGTGGGGGGCTGGGCTGCGGGCGTCTGGGGCTGGCAGGACCCACGGTCTACGAGGCTGCAGAGCGAGGGGCAGGGCAGGGGAAGAAGGCGGCGACGGGCACTTCGCGGCGGGGTCCGGAACTGGAGGACGGGGCCGGCTGTACCCTCCCCATCTGTGTCAATAAAGCAGCGGAGCGCGGACAGGCTCCGGCGGGGCACCGCCGCCTCCTCCCTGCCGCGCTGCCCAGCTCCGTGAGGCGCTGCCCGCCGGGCCTGG
>VWYK01084585.1:0-10672 GCA_013399775.1 Semnornis frantzii | reverse complement strand
TTTTAAGTTTAAAGAACAGTGTTTTGAAACTATCTCTGGGATACATTAAATCCTAAAGAAAACAATAATGTCAGGGTCAAGTCAGGTTTGGCCTTCAGTTGTATTTTACTCTGGACGAACTCTGGTGTAGGCAAACAAAAAAAAGGAAGGTGTTGGCATTTTGTCCTCCTCCTATTTAAAGATGTGTTTTCCAAAGGACCAAATATTCCTTTTGTGCTCTATTACAGACTAGCTAAAAAATAATCCTCCATATTGTTGGCTTTACCTATGATTCTGAACACGTTTATTCATATTACAAGTGCCACTGTCACTGGAAGTGTTTTGCTGTCACCACAGCATGGGCTTATAGGAGTTTATGTGCTTTTGAAGGAGTGCAGGGGCTACCCTGCTCCTTGGTTATGACAGCTGTTTCCAGCTTTTGCAATGTGTTCATTGTTTCAATGAACAGTACATTGCTTTAAGTAGGTATATCATGCCTGCAGGTTTCTGAGGGCCTGCCAAAGAATTTGAGATACATACGCTGGTCAGACTTTCCATTCTTTTTATCATGAGCAGTGATTTTCAGTAGTTGCTCTGAACTTCCCTGGAGAGTGGCTGAAAATATAGACATAGATGGCCATTTTAAAGGTGACTTCACTTTTATTTGTCTTTTCTTTTTTTACATTTCATATTTTATTAAATGAAGGCATGCCGAATGCACAAATTCTAAGATATTTAGTAGCTAAAGGGTTATCCAGTGTTCATCTCAAGGGATTTTTTTTCCCTGGTATTATATTTGCATCCATTATGTTGAAGAATATTTCTACCGTCCATAAAAATGATGCCAAACTTGTAAATAAAATGTATTATCTGCAGTTTCCCTTCTCTGAAATAGATCCTAGACTTATATTCAACTTTATCATCCTTCCAATTAGAGCATAAACAACACACATTATTGCTGGAAACTTTAAGCAGAGATGGACTCAGCACAGTTTACACACACACTTGCCTGTTGGAAGATGTTGTAGCTCTTACTGAGGTAATGTATCCCAGTTTCTTATCAGTGCAAGGAGAGCTGGAGGGAAAAGCAGGAAAAGAAGCACCTATTTCTCTCCTCTTGTGGGGTTAGACATGGCTGGAGAGCTTGGGAGCTTAGGAGCACTTCCAAATGTTTAACGTTGATGCATTACAGTTCATAGACCATGCATGCCCTGTTCTTTGCTTGAAAGTGTGTTGAATAAATGCTACATAATGGTCTGGGAAATGAGGTCCAGCTGTAGAGGGGAAAGATATTTTGCCTTCCAGTATCTGAAGGAGGCCTACAGGAAGGCTGTGGAGGGACTGAGTAGTGCTGAGTACAGGGGCAGAATAACCTCCCTTGTCCTACTGACCGCACTGTTCCTGATACAGGCCAGGATGCCATTGGCTCTCCTGACCACCTGGGCACACTACTGACTCATGTTCAGCTATTATCTACCAATACTCTCAGGTCCCTTTCTGCCTGGCTGCTCTCCAGCCACTCTGTCCCCAGCCTGTAGCACTGCTTGGGGTTGTGGTGGCCAAAGTGTAGAACCCTGCACTTAGTCTTGTTAAATCTTATCCCATTGACCTCCGCCCATCCATCCAGCTTGTCCAGGTCCCTCTGCAGGGCTCTCCTACCCTCCAGCAGATCAACACCTGCTCCTAACTTGGTGTCATCTGAAAGCTTACTGATGGTGGACTCAATTCCCTGGTCCAGATCATCAGTAAAGATACTGAACAGGATTGGGCCCAGCACTGATCCCTGGGAGACACCACTAGTGACTGGCTGCCAACCGGATGTGGCACCATTCACCACCACTCTGGACCCAGCCTTCCAGCCAGTTCTTGACCCATATCAGAATGAATCTGTCCAAGCCACAAACTGCCAACTTTGCCAGGAGCCTGTTGTGGCAGATGGTGTCAAAGGCTTTGGTGAAGTCCAGGTAGACTACATCCACAGCCTTCCCCACATTCACCAAGAGGGTAACTTGATCATAAAAGGAGATCAGGTTGGTCAGGCAGGACCTACCCTTCCTAACCCTGACCCAGGTTGGGTCAGGCAGGACCCTACCCTACCTACCCATGCTGGCTGGGCCTGATCCCTTGCCCGTCCTGCAGGTGCTTTATGACCTGTTCCATAACCTTGCCTGGCACTGAGATCAGGCTGACAGGACTGTAATTTCCCAGTTCCTCCTTCCTGCCCTTCTTGTGGATGGGCATCACATAGGCCAGCTTCTAGTCTTTGGGGACCTCTCCAGTGAGGCAGGACTGTTGGTTAGTGATGGAGAGTGGCTTGGCCAGCTAATCTGGCAGCTCTCTCAGCACTCTAGGATGGATCCCCTCTGGTCCCATGCACTTGTGAGAATCCAAGTGGCTCAGCAGGTCTATTACTGCTTCCTCCTGGATTACGGGGGGATTATACTGGCCCCTGGCTCCATCTGCCAGTTCTTGAGGCCAGCTGTCCTGGAGACAACCTGTCCCACTGTTGAAGATTGAGGCATGTTTCTTTAGAAATATGATCAAATGAGATTGGTGGTTTTTTACTTTCATTTAAAGTATCGACAGTTAGCATATTGCTGCTTTGTACTGCTGTGTTAAATTGTATTTAAACAAATTTGGGAAATGGATGTAAAGAAATGCACTCTTTTCTATGTCCTGCTTTGAGGCACTGGCAGCTGAGCCAGTTGACTCTATCCTAGCCAAACCCAGGACAATCCCTAAATAATATTTAGGGGTATATTTATCTTGAGCATTTGATTAATCCCACTTGTAGCTGTGTGTTTTTTTCTAGTTCAAAGTCCTTGTAGCAATAGTACAATTCCTTTGATATCAGAGCAAAAGAGTGCTAATGAAAAATAGCTCTGAATTCTTAGTATCTACCATTCCCTAAAGGATGGGGGAAAAGTTTCTTATTTTGTCAAAGTATTTCCAAGGAAATGTTAAGTAAGTCATTAACATTTTTGGAAACTGGATGTCAAGTTTAAAGTGTTGGTGACAATTGGGAGCAAAATTTTTAATAGTTCTTCCAGATTTGTCATGCTATGAGTAATCTCTGCTTTCATGGATTAAAGATTTCTTTAGAAATTACAGTTGCTCAGAGGATGTTTTCTTTTGACCTGTTATAATTAGCCCCATGGAAATAACATATTGTGTCTATTAACTCGGAAAGTTTCACGATAGAGAGCACTCAGCAGAGGACATCTGCTGGCTGCTGCTGTTTAGTGTTAGTGTGTTTATGCAACACAAATAAAAAGAATGCATTTGCCATGTAAGAATGAAAGGCAACAGTTGTGAGAAAGTGTATTTTAATACTTAGGCATGAGATATCTTTTATCTGTCTTGAGGCATTTTAACCTGTTTTTTCATACTCCTGCTCCCTATTTTGTCCCATAGCATCTCACATGAGTGCTGCCAATCAGAAACAGGGATTTATCCAAATGCTGTTTATGCTTTCTTGTTTTCAAATAGGAATTGTAGAAAATAGATGGTGTCTCAAAATGCTGTAGAAAAGTGGCAGGGGACTTGAGGTAGCATTATCCTATCTACTAAGTCCAGCAGATATTTCAAGGTCAAATTGTGCAGCCACAGAGAGTTGCAGGAGAGGTGTCAGGGGCTAGCCAGAAAAGACCTGTCAGAGCAAAATGCTTTCTGAACCTGAACTCCATTCTGAGATGCAGAGGGAAGAAAAGATGAAGTGCTATCCTCTTCCAGGTTGTCACTGTGATAAGGCAATCTGCTGGATGGTGCTGGGTGCCAGTGTGAAACAATATTGAGAAGTACATTTGATGTTAGCAAAAATTACATATCAAACCCTTCATCCTTTACCATTCTTTGAGGAGATGCTTTTCTAGCTCATGTGACTCCCAGATGTCAACTCAGTGTACTTTCCTGCTCTCTGTCCTGCCTTGTCCTTGTTCAATATCTCCTGATCCTAATTTGGTTCCCACCATCAGAGTTGGTATCTGATAACCAGGAACCTCCAGATAACCTCCAGAGGAGGCCCACGAAGATGAGCAGAGGGCTGGAGCAGATCTGCTATGAGGACAGGCTACAAGAGTTGGAGTTCAAGTAGACCTTAGAGTAGCCTTCCGATATCTGAAGGGGGCTTACAGGAAGGCTGGGGAGGAACTATTTACAAGGTCTTGTAATGACAGGACAAGGGGTAATGGGTTTAAACTGGCAGAGGGGAGATTTAGACTGGATGTTAGGAGGAAGTTCTTTCCAGTGAGGGTAGTGAGACACTGCACAGGTTTCCCAGGGAGGTTGTGGCTGCTCCCTCCCTGGAGGTGTTCAAGGCCAGGTTGGAGGAGGCCTTGAGTGAGCTGTACTAGTGGGAGGTGTCCCTGCCTATGTCAGGGGCTTGGAAGTAGATGATCCTTGAGGTCCCTTCCAACCTTACCATTCTATTATTCTATGATTCTATGAATGATTGGCTGAACTCCTGAAAAGACTTTTAGCCTGATATCAGTTATAAGAACAACAAGTACTGTTTGGCAAGCTTTTTTTGTTAACTCTCTTCAGAAATTTCAGTTTAGAGAGTATTACTTATTTGCACAGGTCAAGGGCTCCTCTGTCAGCTAGTTATCTTTGATTTCTGCATTTGACATATAAAATTATGGCTTCATTTGTGCTAACAACTATGTATGACCTTTGTTGATTTGAAATAATTCAATATTTATTACCATGTCATGGATTCTTGCTTATTGTGCATTTTGATAGCCTTCTATTATCACATGGTTATCCAGAGCAGAGTAAGACAAGAGATTTTCCTGTACAGGGTTACTACTGATTCATTTCTTAAATTTTATAATGTGGAGATTGTGCCTGGAATGTAAATTCCTTCTCCTACATCTTCCTCAAGAAAGAAAGTAAGAAAAAATAAATCTCCAATGTGCTGTTTTGTGTTTTAGTGGTTTTGCTTGAACCTACAGGAGTGCCTGGCCATAAATAACGACAAAGTGTGAATAGTATGGTTTGGCTCATAGACTGATGCCTTGTGAAAGACTGATTCATGGTTGTAATATGGAGTAGGTCAGATGTTAACAGCCCATTACTGGAAATATTAAATTTTAAATAGATCTAGGATAATTCAGACGTAGCCTTGTGCTGTAGCTGTTCAAAGATAAGCACATAAAAAGTGTCACACTCTTAAACCTTTTCTTCTCTTAGTGGCAATTTTAAATGACGAGAAGCTTGTTACCAAGGCTGGATGCTGATGTTCCTTTGAGCGGAGTTCATCTGCAACGTGGTGGCTCCAGCTTCTCTCGGCACTTCATGCCACGATGGAAGAGCAGGGAGGTATTTTTCCCTTTGATATAACTTCGCTTGGCTCAATATAAAGGTAGGTTTTACAATGATGCATTGTTTTTTTGTGGTGCATTAAAGAAACTGTTTCTAACACTGGAAAAGCAGTTGCTGTCTCACTAAGTAAAATAAAGAATTAAGGAGAGAAAGCAAATTTGAAGGCAATCATTCAATGCTGCTTAAGCAGGTATCAACTTCTCAGCTCCATGGGGAGGTATGTGATAATTGTGTTTTTATCTTTATGGCAATGGTAACTTCTTCCAGGTTTTTAAGATTTATTTCTTGAAATTCTGTTGTTTTGGAATAAGCATTTTAGGACTCCCTTTCGTTAGAAAAGATCTGATGAAACAGGAGAAATTTTTCAGACAACAGCGAAGAGAAGCTCAATGCAATGCAGAGACTCTTGCCTTTATGAAAAGCACACTTGGTTTTCAAATACAAAAGATGAATTTTTATGACATTTATACACCATATTAAACTGTCCTCTAGGGCCATAATCATTATTCCTGGAGTAGATTGACTTATAATTGATCCATGTGGATAATGATTCAAAAATCAGAGTGCTTCTGAGCAGTCCAGCAGCATTCTGCTCTACAGCTACAGCCTGCTGAGGTCAGGGGTTCGATTGGCAGGGTTCAGTTGTGGGAATATTTCCATCTCATCATTACCACATTAATTTGTTTGACTGTGCTAACAAGGCATAGAAGCCAAGGTAACACATGAGGATCAGGGGATTAAAAGGAAGACTAAGGTTAGGAAGGGAGAAATAATTTTTAAATGCTTTAGCTTGATTAATTCTAATTCTCTACATCCCAGTCTCTACTGATTATTTAAATAGACTTCATGGATCTATTAGCCTTTTTCCAAGTTATTCTGGTTTGTATCCAGCTTCAGTCTGAAGATAAAGAGAGCAAGACAACTTCTCTCCTGTCTCAAAGATGCAGCATACCAGTAATTTTTCCTTCCTTGTTTTTCTATGCAAAATACATCCTGCATATGGTAGATGTTTAACTGCTAAGTCTTGCTTTGGTTTTGGACACATTTAAGTGATATATATGTAAGACAGCTAATGACACCTACTTAAACCCCCCAAGATTTATATATCCCAAAGGACTCTCAGAGTTTTTGCTTCTGTTCAAGGAACATTAGCTATCATCAGAACATTTACATTAGTCTTGTGCCAAGAGTTTTGGCTTAGCAGGTGTACCTTGAACAATGTTCTCCCAGTTGTCGCCCATGATGTCTTTTCTCCTGGAAGGCTGAACCTGCTCAGGTCTTATACAGAAAATTCTTGAGGGAAACTCTTCAGGCAATGGCATGACACCTGTCAACTCATCCAAAAAAGGAACCCTTTTCCTGTTGTAGGAAGACTGGTGCTTTTGGCTTATATGCAAAACATAGAATATAGTTGAAAATGGCAGTAAATTATGACACCAACTCCCATATGAACTACTGCTACGACAACTGATGTGAAGTGCAGGCCTCCGTTCAAATTCCTGTTTAGAAGGACAAATATGTTGTACATACCTAGCACCTCAGACCCTTCTTTCCTGTCTCCACACGGGAGCTATGGGAGTGCTCTTACTATCAGAGACTACAGGAGACCTGTGGCTGTTGGATCTTGGTGGATTAAGCACTCCTGAGAATGTTTCCTTTGTTATTGCAGATCTCAGGAGCAGCATGAATTCAAGATTCTATCATGCTGTCCACAGTCACTCATGTTTTAGTAAAATGTTTATGTAGACCAATGGTTTATTGCCTGGCACAACAGAGTTTCTGGTTACCTTAAAGGGCTGGTGCTACTTTTACATATACATTAAGGAAACTGAGTGGAGCTTCTACTGCACTTCAACTCACAAGTGATGAGGGTTAAGGGAAACTAACAGTTTTAATAAAACAAGGAAATTTTTAGGTTAGTTTGTGACTGAAGTGCTTGTAGAGCTTGACAAGCATGCAGATACCACACATACTAATTATTTTCTTATTATATTGAAAAAATACTCTTACAAATTTACAAATCTGATTACTTTAAAAATGTCAGTGGGTGCTGACATAGCTGCTGACATAGCTGACATGGCTATGGACCATCAGATGCAAAGTTGCTATTTAAAACATTGTCTCTTATTAGTGAGAGCAATGCAGCAGGTGTTAATACCTAACTACCAGCTCGAGTACGACAGCAGGGCCCATAGCCAGTTGGTACAAGGAAGAAAATTGGAAAGAAACAAATGTTGCTCAAGATAAAATGTATAGTCATCAATATAGCAAAAGCTTGTCATCTTCATTAATAAAGGCAAGAGATTTCTAAACCATGGCTACAAGGAGAAACATAGCTACATATGGAAAATTCATTGAGCTCAAGACGAAGAAAGTCTGCAAGAAGGCAATCCAGTGGGAGTATGTATCAATGAGCAGGCATCTGCAGTGACTGGTGAGGTAGAAGAAAACCCCTTTTATCCATCAGACTGAGAATCATAGAATCATAGAATGTCAGGGGCTGGAAGGGATCTCAGAAGTTCATCTAATCCAGCCCACCTGACAGAGTAGGATCACCTAGAGCAGATCACACTGGAAAACGTCCAGACAGTTCTTGAATATCTCTAGAGTGGGAGACTCCACAACCTCCCTGGGCAGCTGGTTCCAGTGCTCTGTCACCCTCAGTGAAAAAATTCCTCCTCAGGTTCACATGGAACCTCCTATGCCTCAAATTCCACCCATTGCCCCTTGTGCTGTCAGAAGAGTTACCTCAGAGAGATACCCAGAGATGGTTATTCTGTATTTTAAAAAACACTTTGTAAACATGTACTTAGGAAGTCAGACCAATTAAGTACTACAGAACTGAGAATTAATTGGAAAGCCGAATGGAAGAAGTGCTGCAGTGTGTTTGCCAAGTGAAGAATGGAACTCAGTGAGGAAAGGTTTGACAAGGAGCAGAGATGCTGGAGGAGACCCGAGAGACGTGTCTGAAATTGCTGCACAATGACATCTTACATCTATCTGAGCCTTGAACTGCAGCAGAGTGTGCCAATTGCTGCTAGATGCTGGGAATGAGATTTAATGAGACGTCTCATGTCTGGCATGCTCTATCATGCTGGAGATGAGGTTTGCATATGATCTCTTAGGAGGAATGACCAGACTGCTGGAGCTGTTGTCATAACAGTCCAATAGCTTGATTCTTTTGTGGGCGTGAATGCAGACATGTGCAAAACAAGGGAATGGGCTGTGAACAAGTGCCCTGTAGCTGAGCAAAGGAATATTAGAAAGAGATTTAAAAAGTATAGGGAAGTCAGTCTGTCTCTGACATCTGCAGTCTCACTGCATCATGACCGTATTTCTGGAAAGCTAATGTGAATTAGTGTCAACTGATACCCAGTTACTGTGACCAGTAAAAAAAGAAGTGGGAAGACTGAGCTCTGTATTTTAGTAAGGAAGAATAATTTGGTTGTTAAACTCTGTGATCTGTCTGCTGTAGGTTTTCTACATAAGCTTGGCCAAGGTATAGCAGTCATATTATATACAAAATTCTTTTTCCTGAGTTTCCACAGGTCCTAAGATTTAATGAGTGAGTGTTAGTCATACTTCAGTTCATGGTAACTAAAGTAGTACAGGGGCTCTGTTACTGCCCACCAAATTGTGAGTCGAGATGGAGATTACGTATTGAAAGTTCTGGGATGGAGAGCTAGAAAATGTGTGGGGCATATTTCAGAGAGCAAAAACTGAGGATATGGAAGGACAGGAACAAAATCTGATGTAATGTTGTCTGTGTTACCTTCTGGAGGGGTTCCTGGAGTGAACCAGCTCCAAAGCCATATTCAGACTTTGTGTAGGAGAGAACTAGCTGGAGCTCACCAGGACAGAGCCATGGAACAAGCTGAAAATACATTAGAGCAGACAGCCGGTGTCGAGTAGCTGAGCTGGCTCCCCGACATTGTCTGCACCTTCAGCAATGTAAGTATCTCACTGCCTCCTACTGGTTTCCCCACGTGAGCAGTTTCTAGCTTCCACAAATGATAGACAGGAAGAACTCCTCACAGCTAGGCTATTGGGAGCTACAGTAGAGATGCTGGATCTCTGTTTAAATGACTTTGAAAACCACAGCATGAAACATCATCAAAACCAGTTACAATGAATAAAGATCTGGAGTGAAGTAAAAGTTCAGAGCAAAAAGGATATGGGTTTACTAGTGGGTGAGACAGGATATCTCTGAGAAGTAGAATAAGGCAGAACTGGGAAATAAAGAATATTTAAAAGCCCATGTTTTGGGCTGTCTTTACTAGTGTATCTGTCTGTCTTTACCACTGTAGTGCTGGCTGGGATGAAGAAACAGATTTAGAAATACACCTGCTACTTTTGAATCTAATCGCCAGGATTATAACTTTATTTTCATTGAGAATGTGGAAATTGTCCTAGGCATGATGAAGTGTTACCTTCTTTGCATGCAGGTTTTTTGAGTTTCAGAAATGGCTTTTTGACTGAATTCCAGAAATCCTGGGTTGTGGTTTACCATTTTCAAAATCCTGTAGAGAGAATTATCGATGTACAGTGGTACATCTGGTTGCTGCTTGCCCTGGAACAGCATGCTGCCTGTGCAAGAGTACAGCAATCTGTCAGGGGGCAGAAAGTGAGACATACCTGGCAGACCTTGTTGAAATGTGACTGTTTCCATGAAGTTGTGATAAACCATCAACCTCCAGTAAAAAAAAAAAAAATTCTCTTGGAAAACTCCCAAGGGGAAACACCCATTAGTGACACCAGAGGAAAAGCATCCAGAATGCACTCAATCATCAGCAATATGTGGAGTTTGCTGAAGCATAAAAATCATAAAGTTGTTAGAAGATATTTATGAGATATGGTCCTTGGGAAATGCTTTGCAATGAAAAAAACATGATTGTAAAAAGCCCCAGCCCTCCTGAGATGGAGCTCTTTGCCAAAACAGGGTGATGGATGCATGCATTTATGTATCCCTCTCATTCACCTTAAAAACATGGCTACTTTTCTGCCAATTAAATTAGTCATGGGTTTTGTGGGAACTTGCTGGTATGTGTTTTGAGGTCAATATGGTACGAGCATTAGTAGTGAACGATCTTTAAAGCATTCCTTTGACTGCTTTGACTTTGATTTTCTCTTGTTGTGCTCTTGGTGACAGGCATAAAAGAACATAATAAATGAGACAACTGCATTTAACAGATAGCAATGAATATAGGTAATATACACTTAAGCAAAAGGAAATGCAAGATAGGCACCATCTAAGATAAGCCAGGATTTAAAGGTGGTTAATGAAATGCATGGGAGTGGGAGATACTATGGCTCATGCAGGTATGTCATATAGATCATATAATTGTAGGATTGTTTAGATTGGAAGAGATCT
>VWYK01084573.1:0-20848 GCA_013399775.1 Semnornis frantzii | reverse complement strand
ATGTTGAGGTAAATACTTAAGTTAAAGTATGTAACAGTGATGAAAGGTGTGAAGAATTCAATTGTAGAGGCAATCATGAGGAAATACCAGTTGTAGAAGAATTCTGCATGACATTCTCCTTCAGGGAGGATGCTGTTCTGGGCAATGTGCTCCCAACTGAGAATGGCTGGACCATAGAGAAGAAAAGCAGCAATCCATACAGTGATCATCTTCAGTATTGTATTTCTGGTCAACCCTTTCTGAGCTCTGTAACTGACCTGAGAAAGAGAAAAGTCACATGCTTTACTAGTATCTCAAACACAGTTACAAGGCTATGCTGGATGGTCCTCTGTCACTTAGGAGGATTGATTATACATTGGTGTAGATATGAAGGTTATACACCAAGCTTACTGGAACCACAGAAAAGCTACTTCTGAAATGCCCATTCCAACAACAGGTGACTGGGTATGTTCTAAGATACCAGGTCTGTACCAGGTCTTAAGAAAACCAAGGCTGTTCCCAAGTAAAAAACTTCTGCTATTGGCTTGAATGGCTTGTAATAGAACTGCATTACTTGAGACAGTTTACAAAATGTCTAAAAATACAGCCCTTCAAAAGTTGCTTACTTAGGATTTTTAAATAATATAAAATGTGAAAAGGATGTGAATTCATAGAATGCCCATGCGAGTTCTTTCTCTTGGCATTGTAGATTGATAGCACTGGGAATATTACATCAGAACGTTTTAATGAGTAACAGCTTTTTTAAGTGTCTCTGATATCCTTGATTTCATTCTTCTGTTGGTACTCGCAGAACTCTTACCTGCAACGGAGACCCATAGATGGAGTGTTGTGGTCTGCAAAGTGCTTTACAGGAAGACTAATTCCCTTTATTTAGAAAATAGAGAAGCTAAGATGTAAAAAGACCCAGTAAGTGAGTACACCATATCAACAATAGAATTCAGTGGAATCTTAAAATCCTCTACTTCTCAATATTCTAATTCCCTAGTCTATTGGACAGTATTAATATAAAAAGTCAGAATTAAAACTTCACGTCTGTAATGGCCATACAGGGTTTTGGAACATGAAGTCCTCAAGCCTGAATTCTGTATACAAGTCATGATTTACTGCCCCAACCTGTGGGCCTTAATCTCCAAAGCCAATGCTGCACTAGCAAAATACCTGCAGAGCTGAGGAATTTTGGGTTTGTCAGAATCCAGTCTGATTTTGCAGTCCTTGACAAAGCTGCTAATGATTTCAGTAGCAGTCTTGTAGGAAGGTTACCATCTTCATTGAGATGGAGAATAATTTTGAACTTCATATGTTCCTGTTCATCTGCTCTTATGCTGCCCTAACTCAACAAGCAACTTCTGTACTCTTGCTTGGGGAGAAGTTTTTATATGGAGGATTAATGTGAAGTATTCTCAAGTGTTTACTTATTATGACCAGTTTCTTCTTCTGTTTCTGAAACCATCCAGTCTATATATTTATACTCTGTGTATAGTCATGAGTTTGGTTTATGAAAGCAAAATTAATGGCTAATTCAGAACCTAGAAAATAAAGGAATTGTGAGTGTTGACTATTTAAGAATTAATCTGTTCTTTCTTTTTTTTTCCCCCTCCCCCAAAAAAGTTGTTATAACGCATATAAGCTATTAAAGTGATCTTGCATCCTCTCTTTGTACTGTTTGGGAAAAAAAAGTATCATTGCCTCTTAGTGTTATTTGGAATGAACAATGAAGTTAAATTAACATTTTGAGGAAATACAGATGTAACTGGGGGGATGAAGTATAATCAAGAAGCATGTTTAGAAGAGTGAAGTTTATTAGCAAGTAAAATGTATTATTTTGGCACAGTCCCAAATACTGGGAGGCAGAATGTTCTAGGTAAAAATGAAGTTAGCTTTTGATTTTGCAAAGTCCAGTCTATTCTGTTTTTCAGTAACCAACATGTTGCATAACTGAGGCATGGCTCTAGCTGTTTCTGTGGCTGTTAGGTGGAAAGAACATTTGCATCCCTTGGAGTATGTCAGTTAATATCTCTTTTGCCACTTTTGAACCATAAACAGCTGTAAACATCTAACTCTGAGAGTTTGGTACCTATTGCAAAGAGATCTGTGTCTGCTTTGTGCTGCAGCTGGGATGCAGCTAGGCTGGCTTAGGCTATCAGTTGTCAGCGGATGTATTGTGGTTTGAGGGAGGTGGTCTGTTTCAGGTGGGCAATACTTTATAAGCTTATCTAAGGTGTGGCTGGGGAGGAAGTAAGTACACCTTCTCCCTCCTGTCCTTCTCACTGACAAAGTAGGACACAGAAACTGCCCATTTCTAGAGCAGATTGCTTCTCACTTTTACACTCAAAAAGGTAACATTTATGCCTTTTCTGCCAAACCTCATTGCTCCCACAGCTGTTTTCAGGACCATGGGGAATTGCCTACGTCCACTTGCCTCCTGTGAGATATGAGATGCAATGGGGTGAGAGCAAGGTGCCTTAAGCAAATCACCCTGCGGAGGACAGCAACTTTGGAGCCCCTGAAGGCCACCCGCGAGACCGTTTGCCCAGCCCTTACCGCTCTGGTGACACAGATAAATCTGTCGAAGCTGATGAGGACGATGTTGAAGACGGAGGCGGTGCACACCAGGTAGTCTACCACCAGCCACAGTTTACACAAGCCCTTGCCGAGCCTCCACTCGCCCGTCAGCACGTAGGGGATGTAGAGGGGGATGCAGAAGCAGCCTACACGGACAGAGCTCGGCGGTAACACGTGCAGCGCCAAGGACCGCAGCCCTCCGCCCTTCCCGGCGCACCAGAACTCACCCACCAGAAGGTCGGCGATCGCCAGGTTGAGGAAGAAGAAATGGCCCTGCGTGCGGAGGCTGCGGTCTACCACGAACGCCAGAATGACCAGGGCATTGCCCAACACCGTCGCCAGTACCAGCAGCCCCATCAGCGCCGCCAGCAGCGCGGCAGTGTCGGCAGAGAAGGGCCCGCCGCGCTCCCCGGCAGCCGCGCAGGCGTTGCCCGCCGCCCGCGGGCTGGCGGAGTGGTTGAGCCACAGCCAGTCCTGTGCCATGGCTCCCGGCGGGCAGCCCCTTCTGCCCCGCGCGGCTCCGGCGTCCGCACCGCTCCGCTGTTGGCACCGCCCCTACCCCGCCACAGCCCCCACAGGGCGGAGCGAGGAGCCGTCCGCGGCGGGTTGAGGATCGGCTCGGTGTTGCCCGCAACTGGGCCGCCTCCGAGGTTTTGGTGAGACCGTGCAGGTGTGGTGAAACTTTCCGTAGTGGTACCGTGGTGCTGTCGGCGGTGCGGGCGGGAAAGCCCCGCTTGTAACAAGCTGGCTCATCCCTTTGCCGGTTTTGTGGAGCGCTGAGAAATAAGGGCTTCCCGACGGCCCCTCGGTGCCGGCCGCGCCCTCCGCAGTGCTCCGTGTTTACTCCTCGTTTGCTGTCTCTGGAAGGCTAGTTTCAGTTGTCTGCTTTGTGTCCGTGACTCAGTGGCCTACACCGTATCGACATCGCTTTCCTACAGCCCATTGAGTCCTCGACAGGCTGCCCAGGGAGGTGGTGGAATCACTATGCCTGGAGATGTTCAAAACCTGTGTAGATGTGGCACTTCAGGATATGGTTTAGTGGGCATGATAGTGTTGGGTTGATGGTTGGATATGATGATTTTAGAGATCTATCCAACGTCTAAATTATCTTTGCTTTCTGACATATCGGTTTGACTTTCTGCTCCCTTTCTGCTGCGCATTGGCTGACCCAGTAGAGCCAGTGTGGTGGTGATGCACTGGGTGGCCATCTCGTGCCTCTGGGGTGAGCTTGCTGCCTCATAGGCAGATGAGGCTGTGATCACCTCAGCCTTTCTGTCTGTGGGAGCACTAAGAAGGTCTCAGTGCTTGTTTTCACAAAACTCCTGAGAATGTAGTAGTTCTGTGACCCCTCTTTCTAAATCGGGCAGTGGATTTAGACAGCATTCTAAAGGGTGTTGTGTCGATGTTGGAGAGACAGTTTTATCACAGAAGGCAGACCTAGTCAAGAAGCCAAACGGGAGCAGCCAGGAGAGGTCTAAGTCTTCTTTTGCCTTCTGGTAAGATGATTGTCTTGGTACTGGGGAGGAAGAGCGAGATAGTGACTCCAGAATAAGCTGTAGAGACTGCTGAAGTCTTTCAAAACCGAAGGGTAATTTAAGAAGGGAAATGCAGCTTACCTCTGCTCTTGTGATTTGGCCCACTGGGTCGCCACAGGATGAGAGGAAATGGCCTCAAGTCGCACCAAGGGAGGTTTAGATTGGATATTAGAAAAAAAACTCATTAACTGAAAGAGTTCTCAAACAGTGGAACAGGCTCCCCAGGGAGGTGGTTGAGCCCACATCCTTAAAGGTGTTAAAAAGCCCCAGACTTGGTAGAGTTAAATGAAGTTTGGACTGAATGATCATAAAGTTTTTTTCCAACAAAAATGATGCTACGATCATCTGCCTTAAAATATGTGGCCATTGACAGGCTTTGTTTTCCTTTCTGTGAGAGCTTCCTAAAGACTGTAATGTTTGCGACTTGCTGCCTTTTGTCATAAAAAGAAAACAGGACTTGCTCAAAACCAATCGTGGGATGTGCATAATCTTCACTTAGTTCAACTGATGCTTCATGTGTGGTAAACTCTTCTTTTATAAAAGATCTATGTAAATCTGCGGTTTGCAGCTTTCTAAAGACTTTTTTCAGATGGACACCAGATATGACAAACAAGAACCACTTAACTTGCCTATTTTTAGTCTGAGGTTGAGCACGTATTCTCAAGGTAGACTGGCCTTTTCCCTAGTGGAAAGCATCAAGCTGTTGTCAAGGTTGGAAGTACAAATTCCAGGCCAGGTAATGCCTATAAATCAGTAGGTCCACAGAGGAGATTTTGCAATTTACACTTTTTATCATATGGCCTCTATTTATGTCAGTCCAGGGACAGAAATGGCAGCTGTGTGTCTAATGTATATGAGCAAAAATATACCTCCATGTCATTATCTCCCTAAAGCAAATAAGTAAAACCACACAAAGCACAACTGACAAGAACACTGAAGCCTTTTAGCTTATTACCACAGTGATTATCATTACTGTCTAATTTGGGGACTCATTTTCACTTCCCTTTGAGCCCAATTGGCAGTTTTCCATTCACTTCGTTTTGGGCAGGGTAGAGCTTGCTGATAATTATTGCTGTCTGATTGTGCTGTGGAGCATAAAAGGTAAAAGAGACAGTTGAGAGACACAAAGCAAAAAAAAACCCCAAGTATCTCAATCACCAGGAAAAGATGGGAGAATTAATTTATTCTTTCACTAACAATTACTATGTTTTTTTAATGCCTCTAATGTAAGGCAATTTTACTGCAGTTCATTGAGTTTCCAGCATGTACACTTGTGTACTATATTTGAAGGGGCTTTTGTAATATAGTATGTCCTGGCAGATTTTAAGATTGGGTAAATTCCATAATAATCACCTCTACTGTCTTCTGATGCTCTTTTATTACTGCTGCTTTGGCAAGGCATGATGACTGCAAGTCTTAACACAACTCTGTTGTTAGAAGCATGAGCAAAGTCCTTGACTCTGCTCTCTTGGGGGCTTATTGTTGAAGACAGTACTAAAGCTGTCTGAAGGTCCTTGCAGGCAGCAAATCCAAATGTGCACCTGATGGCCAGCACTCTTGGAACAGCAGGGTTTAAAAATGCAGACTTCAAGCATTTACTTTTTCCTTTAAAAAATGATTAATTTTTTTTCCATACCTGTGAGTTACTGTCTTTTTTTACTGAGATATTGATTTTCTTTTAAGAACATTCATTCTTGTGAGAATAGCTTCATTTTAGATCATCATCTACGTTACGGTGATGTAGATACATTCACACACCGGAAAAAAATATTTTAAAACAGAGAGCTGTACCCTATCAGCTCCCTTGTCCAAGCAGTCTGTCCTGAAAATAGAACATTCTGATTAATGGATCCTGGTAGGATGAAGTAAAAATCAATGAGTAACTCTTTATAATGCGTCTTTGTGTAAGAGTGAATTGTAGACTTCTGAAAACATTTTGTTCCTGTTATTTCTCTAATCCTTGGAGCAAAAGACAGAAATTATTAGATTTGATAAAGGGAATGACAACAGCCCAAGATGATAATGAAAAATGCAATACTTTTCAAGGCATATTAGTGCCATCCTGCTCTGAAATGTTAATTTTTGTTTCCTGTGATTTCTTTAGTTATACTTGTTTTCTTTTCTATAAAGCTTCCTTCAGTAATTNTATAAAGCTTCCTTCAGTAATTTTAGAAATAGAGAGCTGTCTGAATCATGCAGTTTCCCATGACTCTTGCATATGTGGGTGAGTGTCTCCACAGAAATGTTAGAAAACCAGAATGTTTTTTTCACAGACCACAGACAGATCATACTTTCTCTGGAACAGGCCAAATTCAGCTTCCAGATAGTCTTAGATAACCATGTAGAGAGGGGATAGACTCCAGACGGGTGTATAGCCTGTTGGTGCAGAAGATGCAGAAGGCTTTCTCAGATGCTGTCTTCTTTCAAGTACAATTAAGTAAGGCAGTAAGTACACTTACCTCAATTGAATGTGAGCTCAAAACTAAACTGTGTCTGATACTGCACATAATATTTCTTACTCTGCTTGCGTCTTTTAAGAATACTACTTTTAGTCCTCGGATTTCACATACAGGATAACTTCTCCTCGGCATGTCCCATGCTGTCTGATACTTGTGTTCCCTACTGAACTAGAGGGCAATTGTTGCATGTTCCAGTGAAGGATATGAAAGCATACCATAGCTGGAACCTTCACTTTTATAAAGCAAACTATTCAGTAGTAGTTTTCCAAATTTCTGACAAAATATTTAGGTGTCAATAACCATATTTAATATTTATATCAGCTCTCCTCTGACTATGAGTGATTGGTATTTGGCAGAGAAAAAGATTCCTAGGCCAGGAAATGAGGAATGATTTTTAGACTGAGAGAATGTATACATGGCTTTATCAAAGAGTAAATCAAATTCTGCTGTCAGACAGAGCTGATCCTAGTTAAATGGAGAAAACTAAATTCTGCTAAGATCATTTCCTATTAACTTTAAAGCCTTTGCCAGTCAGGATTTTGCTTTCATATTGACTTCCTTCATTTTGTTTAATGCTCTGTACATGTCTCCATGCATATGATACAATTCATATTTAAAAATAATTATCTTTCCTGCATATGTAGAAAACAAACACCTATCTGATCTGTGCCAGGGCAAAGGCATCTACTTCAGAGTACACAGCATTGCCTACCATTTACTGATTATGCACTTTCTCTTGTCTTCATTAAAGAAACATTCAGTTGTGTGTATAATGAGGCTTGTAGGATTGCAAGGTTTGGTGTAGGTATCAGCGCCAACACCAGTCTACAGTTACTCCAGCTTTTTTTTAAAGGCACTTGTAAAGGCATGGCTAGAGCTTAAAAGGTGATGTACTGCTTGCTTAATAGTACGAAGAAAGCAGTCTGCTCCATGAGCCACCTGTTCAAACATCAACAAACTGTTTTCCATCTGCTTCAGCTGTGGTTTGCTGTTTGATCAAGTCACATTGCACTTACATGGAAACAAGAATGTGGTGCCAGAAAGATAACAGGGGCCAGGCCAGGATGATTCAGTTCTGTACTTCAGATGATGTCATGATTGCCATGTCACTCTATATGAGTTCATCCAAATACCATGAGCCTGAGAGCCCCCCAACATCTGGCTTCTATTGTTTTAATAATAATTTTAAAAGAAGTAATATTTTTTTATTTTGATTAATATAGATGAGAGATTTGAAACATGGTTTAGATAAAGGACTTTGATTATGAGAGTCTGCAACAAGGTACCAGAAATAGTTATCCCATAGGCAGCTGCCATAAGATTACACAAAATTATGTTAGCATTGAGAAGCATTACAAATAGTTTGATTTCCTTTTGTCCCTTCTGCATACATCAGTTTCACTTATTAGTACAAATACCCTGTATTACCAACTTTAGCAATGCAGCATATTCGACATTTGTATCATTCCCATCCTGGGTCCTCTCAGTATTTCTCTTAAGAACTTTCACTTATTTTGCCAGCATCAAATTGTCATCATATTTTTGTCTCTTGGTTGCAAGGACATTACAAATGACTGAATGCTTTTCAGTTGTACTCACAGCTGGATAGACATTCCTTACTCATTCTGAATTCTTCCTTAATTTTCATTTGCATTGCTAATATCCAGGTATATGGTCTAACTAATCTTTAGTAATATTGCTGACTTGGAGGATTAATTTAATGCTGAAGATAATGTGTGTCTTGAATTCCTCCCCAGGTATCTGACCTATTTTCTCTGCTTGTATAGTCTTTCTTTTTATAAAACTGTTTTTTATGGTAGACTGAAAAAACGTGATGCATTCAGCTTTTCTCATTTGTCCAAAGAATAAATTTGGAGTGAAGGTGCTGCACTTCTGTACTCATACAGGTGCTATGTAATGAGCTTGTCATGTTATCATAGAGATTAATGGGGTTTCTACCATTAGATACCACTTCAAAAGCATTTGTCTGGCACAGCAAGAGCCTAATTTATTCCATGGGCAGGGTGAACTAAGTTTGAGACAATTTCAAGCTGGAAAACATGTAACAATTCTCTTTTTACTTAAGTGTTCTTCTTTTCTCTCCCCAGTTGACTGTTAGAATATGCTATTCTTAAATATTTAATTATCAATTTTCATATGCTTGTCTGCTTTATCATAGTGAACTCTTCATCAGTGAATTCTGTATATATCTAAGCCAAAAAAGGTACTCAAAGATTTTTGCCCCTTCACCAGTCATGATTAAGATCATACTGTTTTGGGTTTTTGGTGGTGGTTGTTTTGTTTTGTTTTGGTTTTGGTTTTGTTTTGTTTTGTTTTTTGAGAGATGTGACTGGTAAATGATGACTGACACTGCATTGTTATTAATAATTTTAATGGCAATTTTTCCTGTGTTAGATGCCCTTCATCATCTGGGTAAGTTCTCAAGAGCTCCTTATAGTTAGAGTCAAGCTCTGATGCATCCACTCAGGTTGTGGATCATCTTTTTGAATTCATCCATGGAAGGAATGCTTAAGTAGTAAGGGGTTATAAGATAAACAGAATCTGCTCCATAAGACATAGCTCTGATTGCCTTGTTATGAAATACATCAACACCTGTGTATGTGCCTATTTGGGACCTCTCGTTTTAGTTTGCAGAGGTTTCCCACTTGAAACAGGTTCCTCCAGGCTTCAGTGCACAACCACGAGGTAGTGTACCACGTATGGCATCGTGGTACAGGTGGCTAATGTACTGTTGCCACTGACAACATTTGAATATCCATATTACTTTGAATGGAGTTAGATAAGCTAGGAATAAAAATGTCAGTTGAAGGCACATGCTGATGTAGTTATGAGTGTTGCAGAATGCTTGATCTCCATAGAGGGAAGTTAGTAAAAAATGCCTTTTTTTTTTATAGACAAATCTGGAGTGTTGGAGTTTTATCTGTCTAGCAGAAAGCTGCATACTTAGTATGTTAACGATGAGACAGGAGGTGGGCATGCCAATCAGCCTTCATCAGCACCACGATGATGAATACAATGTTTTCCCATCCGCACTATGCTGCCAGCCACTGGACACCCAGCTGAGCACATCCACGCTGCCCTCTGACATTTGAGTATGTGTGTAGCTATCCATTTTATCATAATCCATAAGCACCTGGACAAGATAGGGATGCAGGCCCAGGTGAACCTCATGAGGTTCAATAAGACCAAGTGCATGGTACTGCATGTACTGGGACAGAACAATCATCACTATCAATACAGGCAGTTAGAAAGCAACCCTGCTGAAAAGGTTTGAGCAGTTCTGGTGGATGAGAAGCCTGATGTGAGCCAACAGTGTGCACTTGCAGCACAGAAGGCAAATTGCATCCCAGGCTGCATCAAAAGAAATGTAACCAGCAGATCAAGAGAGGTGATTCTGCCTCTGCTCTGGTGAGATCTCACCTAGAATACCATGTCTGTCTCTGGGACCCTCCACAGAAGAGGGGCATGAAAATAATGAGGGAGCTGGAAGACCTCTCCCGCAAGGAATGCTGAGGGTGCTGGGTTTGTTCAGACTGGAGAAGACAAGGCTCCAGGTTAGGTTAGGGTCTCGAACCAAGACAAACCGTTCTATGATTCTCTATATTACACATTTATGTAGCATGTAGTAAAATTATTGTGATTATGCGCAATTGCTAAGCAGATTGCAGAGCACAGGAAAACAAGTCAACAAAAGAAAAACAACTACAAAAGTATAGTATGCCTGATTTTAATGCCCCAAATGAACTCTATGTGTGTCACTGTTCTATCAAAGTTCAGATAGTCCCAGCCTTTCAAATTACCATCTGTTAAGATATATCCATAAGCCCAGTGATGAGTGTTTGGCAAAACACATGCTAATTAATCTCTCTTCCAACACACTCAAGTAGCTGATTTTTAAGACCAGAGTCATCATCAGTACACATTAGTCATCAAGTTAAGGATACATCTGTCTTTTCGAAAAAAGAGAGTACTTGAACTATACAAAATCATAGGAGAATTGCTTTTGAACAGGCACATTCAAAATTTAACTGAAACAAAAGGAAGTGCTGATCAAAGTGACATACTCCATCACTAGCAACTGCATTCTTTTGTCTCACTAGTAAATTTTGGTTTGTTTCCTTTACAGTGAATGAAGAGCTGCAATGATCATGTGTAGTCACTAGTGCTCTCTTCTTACCACCTCCTTGCAACTCATGCCTGAAACAAAGGAATTTGGAGATAGGCTCTGTACTGCAGTTTATAACCTGCAATATTTGAGTGCCAGCTGAATGAAAAAGGGCTCTGTTTCAAAAATGTCTATGTCTTGCTCCAGTTGCGGCAGAACAAGTGGTAGTCCTGAATTCTTACAGTATCCTTGCAATTTAGGAATAAAACAAAGGAATTAGGGGCTAGGCTCTTTACATTATAACCTGGAACGTGCCTCTTGGTGTGCTCTTCAGCTGAGAAAGTGCTCTGGTTCAAAACTGCATATATGTTGCTCCAGCTCCTGTAGAGAAAGTTGTAAGCCCTAAATTCTCCAGTACATTTTTACAGACTCTTCAGATTATGGCCTGAAATGCTTCATTTTGTGTGCTATTTGGGCAAGAAACTTCTCTGGTTCAAAACTGCATATGTCTCGCTCCAGCTCCTGCAGAGGAAGAGCTGGCTGAGAATGCTCTGTTCCTATCTTATTGACTCCTTCCAACTTACCCACAGAACAAAGGAATTTGGGGCTAGGTTCTTTGCTTTCACTTTAACCTGGAATGATTCCGTTTTGTGTACTATTTGGCAAAGAAAAGGCTCTGTATCAATGCGTATGTCCTGCTTCATCTTCTGCCAGAGAAAGTGGTAGTCCAGAATTCTCTGTTCCATTCATTGCATGTGGGGTTAGGTTCTTTGTCTTATAACCTGGAATGGTTGCAACTCATCCATTTGAACCAGGAGCTGGGCAAGACATATGCAGTTTTGAACAAGAGCCCTTTCTTGGCTGAAGAGCACACAACGTGAAACATTCCAGGTTGTAAGAAAAAGCCTTCATTCAAGCATGACACCTTCATCACATAGTTATATCTAACGATCTGTTGCATTCTCCATCTGCAGTAATGATGATCGCATCCTTATCTTCAATCACTGCATTTTTTCTGTTCTTCCAAATGTGTGGGCAGTAGCACTAGAGGGGCAGAAATGTAATGGGCTGGTGATGGCAATGGTGCCTATTCTTACTAATGCCAATGAGAATTTTGACAGTAATAAGGCACAATACAGCACTCATTCTGCTATGCAGTGTTAAATGCCCGATCAATAAATGTCATAATGTTAGTCACAAAGCTGAAGCCTGTTTACAGTTTTCAGTTTTGCCCAAAAAATCTGTTAAGATTCCAAACCAGTTAATAAAAAATAACCAAATTTGCCTTTTTGAGGTAATAAGCCTATACAGGTTTTTCAAAAGTTTAATTGCCTTTTTAGTTAGATTCAATTTATTTAGGTTTAAAATGATTTGTATTTATACAGCTACAAAAGGAAGTCTAAGGACTGATGAAGTACCTGCCAAAGGACATCAGTTATAGCTAAAACCCAACTAATTAAGAGCAATCTACAGTTATATGACAACTTTCATCCCTAGACCTAAAAGTGATTTGCAAACAAATTAATAAAACATATTCAGTAAAAAATGCTATCTGCATTTTTACAGTAGGCAAATGTAGGCCTAAAATGATTGCCATGGCTACAGAGAAAATTTGTGTCAAGATGAGGAAAAATACACAGAATATTTTTACTATGTTACGTAGCAGCCTCTTTTTAGTTTTCTTTTCAACTGTCTTCCGTGCATATTTGTTGTTTCTTTCCCATCACTAACACAACACTGCTAGCTTGGCTCAACTGCTTATTCCACACATTTGATAGACATTTTCTGATTTGCAAGCCTTATGTTAGCAAATTTTTTCATTACATACAATACAATAATTTGATCCTTCGATCCTATTGGTATTTTAAGGTTGCCTTGTAATGAGACATGACAAAGGGGATATTATGTTAAGTTATATTAAAAAAGACAGATTCTGTGCTCTTAAACAAAAGAGATGTATTATTACCTTTCTAGCAGTGAATTGGAATTAACCTATTTTCTTCTTTCTGTAAGATTGCTGGGTAAAACACTACTATTTTTCTTTCAGGTTTTGACTTTGGAAGGAAGTTTGTGTTTGGCATGAACATACATTGTTCCAGTGAATTTAGCGGCACATAGTGAAATTCTGCTCCAGAATAACTAAAGTAAGTTTGTTATCATACATAAATTTCTGTAGATGGGTGAGTTTTCATTGTAAGTCCACATATAAAAGGAAGGGCTATCCTGAGCTGTGTAGTGCATGCTTTTATTTTCAATAACTTGCAGACATCAAATTTTCACTGTAGAGAGCTGCTCAGCATAACATTACACAGCAGTTATTTTTCACTGCATGTCAGTCTGGCTCCATAAGCAATTATAGGCTGACTTGTATATGCCAGTTTCAGCAGCCCTTCTGGCTTGCTCCTGTGCTTAGCCAGGGCTGTGGGTTACCACCAGGCTTTGAGCCAGCAGAGTCTTATTGATTCCTATGTTGCACCTGCATTGGAGCTGCTATAGTTCAGTTGTTCATGACGTGCATGTTGTCAGGACACCCAAACTGGTCAGATACCACATGTGGGATCTGTTTTGTGTTCCTTTAGTGAAATGCCAAAAGAAAATTATCTTTTAGTATTTTTAGTACTAAGACTGTAGGTTGTTTTCGCATTTCCTTAGGTTTATGTAGCTACACTGTCATCAATTTCTGTAAAGCCTTCTGTGATTTACAAATGGTATTTGTCATGCCCTGTTTTTGAGTGAAACTCTATCTCAGATTTCAAATGTCAGGGTCCTTTACAAACTAGCACTTCTCACTGTTTTAATATTACAAAGAAAAAGCATCTGAGCAAATGTATTTGGGGCTTAAGATAGGGCCTAGGGGATTTAGAGTGACTGAAATGCACACATCTCTTTGACAGGAGCAATAGCAATAAGATTTCATTCAAAGGTGTGAGAGCAGAATACAATGTGTGAAGGCAACCACTTTCTCTTCTTCCTTTCAAATTCAGGACAATTAATGTTCCATGTAAAGTCTTGCCAGTCCTCTACACTTCACACAAGCCTGGGGTAAGAACTCTAGGTAAGAGTACCTTTCTGTGCTTCTTTGAAATAAAACAGCTCTGTTGAAAGGGTTTGGGGTAATTAACAGGATATTGTAGAACTGTCTTATATAGTAAGATATTAAGTATTTTATATAGTAATTCTGCCTCCAACTAAACTGAAAACTAAACAAATAGGGGTAAGTGGAATTAACCTTCCCAGTGTGAGTTCCTGAATTCATTGTATCTATCTAGAGAAAAAGGAATCTAATAATTTAAATAACATGGGAATCTACATACCTGTAACTCTACAATTATAAGTTCTTCCATATATAAAGTTATATGTACAGGCAAGATTGTGGGTTCAAGGTTTATAAATACATAATAGTAAAGATTTAACAGCAGTTACCTAGGCCGTCTTTGGCATTCTGCTTTTCCTGTCTTTTATTTATTTTTTTGTTTGGGTTTTGGTTTGTTTGGTCTGTTGTGTTTGCTATTTTTGTCCTGTCATTCTGATAGTCTCTCTTCATTCTATCTGTTGAAAAGAATACAAGGCAAGGAAAATCCCACTAGGGTAACTTAGACCTAAGTGCCAAAAGATGACCATCATCTTGGTGGAATATCCCTTTTCCAGTACTTCATTCCTATCATGAAAGTTCTTATTGCTGTTCGTTCATTATCCAGGTTTAGTAGGGACAAGCTCTCAATTGTTAGTTACTTAAAATTTACCAATTTACACACATTTAATTTACAAACATGCTGCTTTGAAGGCTGGCCTTACCACAAAAATAAGCTTGGGTGGCTGGGGTGGTGGTGATATTTAGAAGTTTTAGGGTAATTTTGTAACTAATTATGATAGAGGAAAACGACCTGAATATGGTTGAGCATGCTTCCCCAGTATAATGGTTAGATTCTGATAGCACACTGCAGAAAGTCTCAGGGACTAAGAGGCTTTTGTTTTTTTTCCCCCCTTCTGAAGTTATGAAGAGCAAGGATTGATTTTAGTGGACCTACAACAGACTCGTGCAATGTCAGGATGAATAGAGCTATGGAATTATGCTAAATATCCAAACTGCTGTAGGCATTGCATTGCTGCCGCAAAAGGAATTAGTACTTGGAAAATGAAGAAACTGCGACCTGGCAGCTATTTAGTCTTTCTGTTAGAAATCTAAGGGAGCCCCCTCGTGGCCACTGATGTTTTGAAGGAATTGTTTGAAAACTCGTTTAAAAGCAGCCGTTGTTTGGAGGAGAAGTAAGTGCTTCTTGATTTAACATTTTTGCTGTAATGCTTGTTAAAGGTGTTGATAACATCAACAGCCTGTGGTGACAATACAGGTCAAAATCAGTTTTTATGTGGTATTGATCTGAAGTAGTCGAATTGCCAGGAGCAGCTCTCTTAAAGCCTGCCCTACAGCTGGAATCCTACAGCCCTGGCTCCAATAGTGGTGTTACATGAGCAGACTCTACTGTCCCAAATATGTCTTCTGCCACAGGACTCTGATCCTGGTTCTTTGAAATGCACAGAGGACTGCACATTTCTTCCCAGAGCATCTTGACTTTTTCTGTCCCGAAATCCTGTATTGAGCTGCAGTCATCTCATCATACCTACTCTTAATGTCTTCCAATTGCTTTGCTCAGCCTTAGTACTTATACTATTTTAATTTTAATCAATTTTGGAATTTGCGGTAGCAGACCTGAAAACACCAATGGCAGCTTGAGGAGCTGTGTTATGAAAGATGAAGAGACGTCACGACAGAAACATGATGCTAATGCTAAGATGCCTGAGGCACAAAGTCAAAAGCCCCGAGACAAATGTGTGCTTTGTATTTGTATCACGCGCCTTTTGTGTAGCAGTCTGAGACAGAAGCAAAGCTTCACGTAACTTCCTGGAATTACGTGACGCAGTTGTTCAGTGAATTACGTGTTGAGAGGCGCTGTCCCTCCTCGACGGCACTTCCATGTTTTGTTCTGCAAGAATGGGCCCGACGTATCGCTTTGATTACGACCGAGAAGTGGAGGCTTTTAAGGATTCTTTCCCGTTGTAATACCCCCGGCTGCAGAGGGAGGGCGGCCATCCTTACAGAGAAGGGGAAGTTTCTCTTCGCCGCCCCCGCGCCCCGCTGCGGGTGACGGGTACCTACCACACCCCACCCAAGGCCCGCCCAGTCCCAGGCGGCCCCAACGGCCCTGGCACCGGCGCCTGTGGCTGCCGCTAGCCAATCGGAGCGGTCGCTGTCTGTGACGTTTTAGGGGTGAAGGGCCGCGGCAGTTTGAAATTTCCGCGGGCGGAGGCGCGCGGATAGGCGGCAGCATGGCTGAGTTGGGGCCGCTGCCGGCACAGAGCGGCGCCGGCCTGCAGCAGTGCATCGAGGAGGCGAAGCCAGGTAGGGGTTCGCTGTCCCTGGCGACCGAGAGCCACCGACAGCCGGGCGTGTCCAGGCGCCGCCTCCCGTTTCCCTGCCAGCCTGCCCGAAGGAGGGTCGAGGGGCTAGGGCTAGGGCTGGGGCTGGGGTGTGCCTGCGCAGGCAGATGTCCCATCTTGGAAAGGCAGAGGCGAGTTGCAGGAGCGTCGCTGGCACCGTCTGTCTCGCTTTAGGGCTGTTACGGCTGGGGCTCGAGTATTTCCACGGACAGAGACTGCGCATCTTTCCCTGTCCTGCCGTTTGCCCGCCCTTAGGGGAACTGTTTCTTGTCTGCAGTCCGCCCTGTGTAGCTGCCGTGCCCGGGGCTAGCCTCAGGCTGTGGTTCGGCTCTCTCCGGGCTCCGAGGCTGCTGGTGCGTGCGAAGGGGACTGGGAAATGGTGCCCTGCGAGGGAACATAAGGATTTCTCGGACACTTGGAACTTTTTTTTTTCTTTTTTTTTCTCTTTTTTTTCTCTTCCATGTGCGTCTTAGGTGCGTATCACAGGCATTTAAATTCCAGTCCAGTAGCACGTGCGTGTTTCAAACACTAGCAGAGGAAAAAGAGTTTCTTAGTGGTGACTTCTTTGCCCTCTTTCTGCCCTAATAGCGCAATATCGGTGCCTTTAGTATCTATTGAGTATTGTCCTCCAGTGCTAGGCCGTTATTACTTGGTGCTTGTAGGCTTGCAGTTTGTAAACAATTACTTCTTGGAATGTATACTGTGATGTGTAATTCACTGTGTGGCTTGCACAGGGTGTAGCTGTTACAGTTGCTAGATTTGATTGTGCAGGAAAAAACTCTTATATACATAACATAGTTACAGCTTTACCAAAAATCTTTAAATGTATATTTTAAAACACATTTTGATGTCCACCTTTTCATTTCCTCGTTTTACAAGTTGCTACAGTGGTTTTGCTACACAGAAAAGCTAAGTTGTCAAAAGAACTTGTATCTACACTGGTTCTGATTTTTTTTTTTTTTCCTGTTAAATTCCATTTGGCCTCAGATACGTAAGAACTTTGACAGACTTCAGGTCTAAACTGCTAGCTTCTGTAATACATCTTGAAATGGAAGGGATGTGTTAGGAGTGTGGGGGTTTGGGGTATACAGTGAAGGTTAGATTGTAATCTAATGAAAATGCAAGGACCTATGGATTGTTACAGACAAGGAGAGTGCCTTGAACTGTTACATTTAATGAAAAGAGAAAAAAATGCTATAATCACTTATTTACTGAAATTGTCCTCTAACATTTTCAGAGCTTAGGGGTGACTAGGTTTGAGAGATACTTTAAGACCAGTAGTGACTGAGTTGTAATGAGAACAGAAGGGGAACCACTTCTTTTGAAGACATCCAAAGAGGCATTAGCATTGCATCCCGTCAAAATGAAGGTTCAACCAATGTCTATTTAAGCAGGCTAAAAATTAGACTGTTGTGTCTTATGTCTAAACGTGTTATTTGAAAGTTCTGTGGAATTATATGTCAGTTTATTAAGACACAAAAAGAATGCTTGTACCAAAGAACAGGAAAAGACTTAGGAGAAGAGCACCTGTAAAAAGCACAGGTTGAGCTTAGACTAGTATCTGCCATTTTATCATTCATCTTGGTTATACTTTGCTCTTTGGTGATGCAGGTGGTGTGTGTGAATGGTAAACCTAAATGGTTTTTAATCTTAAAGGACAAAGAAAATTAGCATGTTACTGCAGCTCAGGGCAGGTAGCCACAAATAGGGATATCCTCTTTTGAGACAGTGTAAATATTCTGAAAGGAGCATGCACTGCAACAGGTTGCTCAGGGAAGCTGTGAATGCCCCCTCCCTGGAGGTATTCAAGGCCAGGTTGGAAGAGGCCTTGAGTAACCTGGTCTAGTGGAGGGTGTCCCTGCCCATGGCAGAGGGCTTGGAACCAGGTGATCTTCAAGGTTTGTTCCAACACAAACCAGTTTATGAATCTATAAATTAATCAATTAAGACAGTATCTTCACCAGGGATAACTTAAGATGTGTTGTAGAAAGCAAGTTCACGACAGAACTGGGGCTGAACAGAAATTCTTTGGTAATAGAGCAGTGAGAGATGATAGCATTGAACTGACTGTGGGATTTGCTTTGTTCCCACTCTTCTCCCCAGATCTGCTCCAGGAAAATGATCCCTGCAGTGATTATGGCAGTCATGACAAACCGGGGACTGCTTTAGGAAGGACTGTGCTCAACAGGAATGTGCTTTTTCCAGATACTTTTCATACTGATCATCTCTTGTTTTATGAGCGCTTTAAAGCTTACCAGGATTACATCTTAGGTAAGTAATTTCTTAGTAGAAAAGAACATGCAGTTAGGTTTCCTGTAGTGACTGTTTAGTTTGAACAGATTCAATTTTGTGTTAAATGGCATGAGATGCCCTCAATAAGAGAGACTAGAAAAGATGTAGTGTGCTAGCATCACTTATACTGTAATGTTAGCTGCTCCGACTGGTGACCTGGGGGGCAATGGTTTTAATATAAGTTAATAAAAAAGTGATTCTGGGCCTTGGTGTTTAGTTGATGTTTCTAGTTTGTTGTTTTTATTTTTTTTGTTTTGTAAGACTATTTAAGGTAAGGTAAAGATAACAGATACTTAATGCCACTAGCACTGAAACCCTTAGTACCTAGAAGGACCTCTTCTTCCAGAGAAGCACAAAACAGATGACTGTACTGCTCTCTCAGTACTGAGAGATGGCACAAATGCTGACAGTTATGAGCAAAACACAATGAAGTCCAACTTTAGATGTGGCAGAGGAACTTCTCAGCTATGGTGGCTGTCATTTCCCAATGATTTCAATTACTTCTTTTTTTATTTCCTTGCATAAAAGTACTGTCTTAGATTGATGGTTGTTTTTTTTTTTTTTTTAAGCTGACTGCAAAGCTTCTGAAGTGAAAGACTTCACAGCTGAATACCTAGAGAAGGTCATTGAACCATCTGGATGGCAGGCAGTCTGGCGCACTAATGTGTTTGAGGTCCTTGTTGAGGTAAATGCAATTGAATTGCTCAGGCATTTGTCTCCAATTAACATAATTTACCTCTGCAACAGGCAGATCATTTATCTCTGAAGTTTATGAGCTGATAGACAAAAGTAATGTTTTCATATCTAATTGCCAGTGATGGCTAGAGCCAATGGAGTTTTTTCAAAGTGCACCTTTCTTGAAAATGGAGGGAGGAATCCTAAGTCAGTGCTGGTGAACTGTGAGACAGAGCTATTTGTACACAGAACTGGCTGTTGTAACACTTTTTTCAATGTCGAGGCTCTAACAATTTGTCAGGTTTTTTATCAATAAAATTTCTCCTTTTAACCCACCTTGGTACTGATAATAGGTCTTCTGCATACTTCTGCCGTAGGCCGACTGAGGGTTTCTGGTTTGGGATACTCCTAGGTCTGTCAGTGTCCAAGTGAAACATCTTTGTGCAGTTCTTAGATGTTCAATTTTCAGCTCAGTTAGTGACAAATGGCTTTCACTGGCCCAAACTAACTCTTTGGATTGTTTGTTTCTTGTGGGCACTTTGAAAAATGAACTCTAAAAGAGTCCCAAAGAATTGCAAGGTGTTGATCTATTTAAACCTGAGGATACTGGTTTTTGCCTATTTTTAGAAAGAACAAGCCTCCCCCAAATTGATAACCAGATTAATGGCCTTGCATGAGTATTATGAGGGATGTGAGCAGAGTATAAAACGTGGAAAAGTCTCTAGATGTGTGGTCTGAGAAATTTAATTCTGGGGTCATCATTTCAGCTGAGAAGATTCTTTGCTGCAATGTACGTTGGTTTGTGTGGGTCAATGGGCAGTGTGGCCTGTTGACTTGTGCACTCCGTGTTAGCTGTTTTTCAGCTGGATCTAAGGTTCTGAGAACTATTTGTTCCAACAGGTTATTGATGTGGAGTACTCTGCTCTGAAAGCAGTTGTGCGACTTAGTGAACCTTTCCTGTGTGAGTCACAGGATAGCACCTTTACCTTTGAGTGCATGCAGGAACTCCTGGAGCTGAAGGAGCATCAGATACCGCTGCAGGAGCTGTGGGTTGTGTATGACGAGTCAGGAGAGTTTGACCAGACAGCACTAGCTGTGGAGCATGTCAGGTAGGAAAATGCTCAAGGTTAATTTTTTTCTTTAACAACTGCACCTTGGGTGCCCTGAGTTCTTGTGATCATGCTGGCAGCTCCACAAGTCAAACTTTGGAAAAAGTTAACGGTATTCTGAGAAAGCTGCTCACACAGAAAATCTCTATCCTCTGCAGCTATGCAACTACAAGATACGTGTAACTGCAGCTTATTGTCACTATCACTTCTGTGTTAAGGGGGGAAAAATAATTGTGTTGCTTTCCTCCTCCTTCACTCCAGATTTCCTTGGACTGTATCAGTTTCTGGCTCTAGTGGAGTGTTCCTTTCTCTTTTATAACATCTTATTTTGGTTTTTTTTGTTTTCCTGCATTTTGCCTTCTGCCCCAAATTTGCTTTTTATTCTTCAGGTGCTTGTTCACATCTTACTTGTTCTATTTTCTTTTTCTTTGTCATCTTTCTGTCTCTTTAAATCTCCTTTGCTTTCATATACTCTGTATTGTTTGAAAACTGTCTACAAATAGGCAGTAGAACTGGACAAAAAAGCTAAAATAGGAGGAATAAACTTTTGGTCCAGATGTGTGTGAGTGTCAGAAGTCATGAGTGCAGGTGGAGAATACTTCAGTAGCAGATATCTAAGATTGGAAAAAAAGTGTGGTGTTGTGCTGGTTTGAG
>VWYK01084559.1:0-12408 GCA_013399775.1 Semnornis frantzii | reverse complement strand
TGCATTTCTTACTGTTCCTAGCAGCTCAAGGGAAACTCTACTCCTGCTTTTGTTCCTAATTGGATAAATAGAAAAATACACCAGAAAACAATTCAGTCTTGCATAACTTCAACCTAAGCAAGATGCAGTTTTTGTGAGGCAAGGGTGAATGTTCATTTTATTTTTATTCAGGTGTTGACTGGGTCACACAAGGGTCACCAGTGTAATTGTCACATGGCCTGTCAGAGATGACTTTAGCTGTTGTATAGGTTCTCGTAGTTTATTCAAGCTTGAAATACCTAAATCCTCTCAGTGACTGAAAAATGTCATCACATGACTGATTTTCTTTTCAGATTGAAATGTGTAAAAGCATTGAAGATAAATGGCCTCAGATAGTGACAGAGGAAGTGGTTTTAAAGCATAGTCCTCAACTATGAAATAAGCAGTAGTGTAGCGTTAGGTTTTAAGTACTTAGTTACTTAGATTGCTGTAAGAGTGAAGATTAAATTGGAGTCAAGTCCCCTTTTAAAAGAGTATTATGAATTTAGGACTAAAACTAGCATCTTAAAAATGTGGTGTTTAATGATTTGAAGGTATACCAGAGTATTTAATAGTCTGCATGTCATAATTAAAATGTTATTGCATCTGGTTGTGGGTGAGGCTTTTATCTTTTTTTATCTGCTTTAAAACTCTTTTTTCTAGCATAGATAGTTTTGACATTTAAAGAACATGTGGGTGTTCAGTTAGTATAAACAAAGTGGTGGTTTGCACTGACCTAGTTTGGAAATATTATCATTTAGCCACTGATACCTTAGAGAAGACAAATGCATGGAACTGCTCTTTTGTTCTGAATTGCGTAATCAGTTTAGACAAAGTGTGAACAAATCCTCAAGAAAAATGAGGGATTTAGCTACTAGAAAACAGAAAACTAAAAGTTCTATTTTAAAAGCATTGTTTGATTTCAGAACAGTGCTGCATACTGTAAATCTTAAAACCAGAAAACATAATACGTAAGTGTAGACCCTGAAGTGTTGGCATACTTACAGGTGAACTTGTATTAATAAGAGTTCTGTGGGTCTTGGCAGATAAGTAGTATTACAATTCCATGAAAATGTATTGTTTCTTGCCTCACCCCTGCTTTAGTCTAATGCTAAGCACACATGTAGAAATGAACTGCAGAGTATAGCTTTATAGTAATTTGTGAAATGAGAACACAGGCTACCTGACTTAATAATGCTTACTTGTGTGTCTGATGTATAAATACATGGCTGAGTGCAGAAAGGAGTGAAATATCCTTTAGTGCTGTAGTGGCAATTGTACTTCATACTTAGAGTAATCTGCTGACTCTGCAGTTGTATGTGCTTGCTTGTTTGGTGGCTTTTGTTGTTTGTTTGGTGTGGAGTGTTTGTGGTGGTTTATTTTTCACATACCATGAAACCTTTCTAGAGGGAGAAACTCATCTGTGAAGCCAGCTGAGGTGGGGTGGTGACCTTCATGATCCAACCATTGAACTTACCTTGTTGCATTTGTACCAGCTCTACTTGCAAACAGAAAAGCTGTAGAACCTTTATATAATTTAAGTTGAAACTTGGTTGATGCAGACTGATCAATTGTTGAATATCTTGCTTGGGCTGCTCTGAACTGGTTGTGCAGTGTATAGTGTGTTCTGTGTAAAGATGAAATTCTTACTGAAGGTGATATCTTAATTTTCAGGTTCGCTGGATGATGTATTGGATTGTGTTTGCTCTTTATACAGTTACTGAAACAATAAGTGACCTAACAGTCTCTTGGTAAGAGCTTGCTTTTATAAACTCTAGGTAAAATTAGATTTCTTTATGGTCTTATTTGATTTGCAATACTTTTTAAGTTTTGTAAAGAAATGATGCTTGTTAATAGGCTTTTTTTCAGGAAAAGATCTCAGCAAGTGTGAAGAATAACACCTGTTTCACAGTGTATTTGTACACTCACTTGAAGTAGGAACCAGAAAACTTCCATCTTTGCTGTAGGAGTTGAATAGGAAAAGAAAACTATTAAAAAGATGCACTATCATTTCTCTGTGCAGAAACGTATAAGGAAAAGCAAGTATATCAACACTTCCATTTCTTAAATGACTGTAAATGACTTCTTAAATGACTGTAATTAACTATGTAGATCGTTAACTCATGTGAAGAATTCTATATGGCCATATGTAATTTGGGCTTGGTTTTGGGTTGTTCTTAAGGTATCTCTCCATGATGATTAATGACTGTGCACTTTGTTACTGGAGTTGATTTCATGCAACCTTTAATTTGTTTGTAGGTTTCCACTCTACTATGAGCTGAAGATAGCTTTTGTTATTTGGCTCCTTTCCCCATATACTAGAGGGGCAAGTTTAATCTACAGAAAATTTCTTCACCCACTTCTTTCTTCTAAAGAAAGGGTAAGGACAAACTTCTTTCTTTAATGCCTAATACGGAAATACCATATGCTAAAATACTGTTGCTGGATCTATGGCAGAAGCAGAGCAGTGTTACTGGTTTGTCAGGCAGTGTGAACTTGGACTACCAGAGGCAAGTGCAGATGAATGTCATGGAATCATACCTTAGGTTGGAAGGGAACTTAGAGATCACCTGTTCCAACCTACCACTATAGGCAGAGATTGTCAATATATATGGTACCATTTGAACTTACATGAACAGACAATGTACTACTTTCTATTGAGATGAGTGTGGTGTTCTTTGGCCTGCTTTGTGAACTGGGCTCCCCAAAGTGCACTGATTCAGACTGCATCAGGTTGGAAGGGATCCTCATGGGTCACCTTGTCCAACCCCCTGCAGTGAGCCCTCCAACTAGGTCAGGCTGCCCAGGGCCACATTAGGTCTGATCTTGAATGTATGTAAGGACAGGACCTCAGCCACATCCCTGGGCAACCTGTTGCAGTATTTCACCACTCCAACTGTGAAGTACTTCCTTGTTATGTCTGTCCTACATATACTCTGTGGCAGTGTGATGGGTTAGAGCGAATCCCTCGCCCAGGAGAGTAGATTCACTACAACTCAGAATTTTGGAAAGTCAAAAAAAAAAAAAGAAAACGAAATTGTTATTTTATAACTGTATAAGGAGAATAAACTACTGCAGAATGTAATAACCTTAAAGAAGATGGAGTTGGTGATGAGGTCAAGTGGTGGCAAAGCAGCAAGCCGAAACAGTGGTGGGGGAAGACAGCAATGGGCACAGCAGAAGCAGCAAGGGGAAGATATACAAGCTGTGCTTCCAGGCATCAGCTTTTAATGCTCCAGTGAAATTATGTTAACTTAGCCATGGTTGCCATTTTATGGCCTATCCCTGGGATGTTCATCTCTCTACTCAGAGACTCCAATACTCTTCTACTTCTAAGTTTCTCTGTTCCCATTTTTTTTTGGTGTGAGCTAGAAATCTAGCTCAAATGGCCACAGCCGGATACAAACCATTGCCCCTTGTCTTCCTGTTACAAGCCCTACTAAACAGTCCTTCCGCAGCCCTCCTGTAGGTCTGCTTCAGGTATTGAAAATGCAGCTCTAAGGTCTCCCTGGAGTCTTCTCTCTTCCAGGCTGAACAGCCCCAATTCCTTCAGCCTGTCTTTGCAGGAGAGTTGCTCCAGCCTTCTGATCATCTATGTGGCCCTTTTATGGACACATTCTAGCAGGTCCATGTCTCTTTTCTGTTGGGGGCCCCAGAGCTGGATGCAGCGCTCAGGTGAGGTCTCGCCAGAGCAGAGTGAAGTGTCAAAATCACCTCTCTTGACCTACTGGCCATGCTTCTTTTGATGCAGCCCAGGATGCCATTGACCTTTTTGGGCTGTAAGTGCACACTGTCAACTCATGTCCAGTTTCTCATCCATCAGTACCCCCAGGTCCTATTTTGCAGGGCTGCTTTCCATCTCATCATCCCCAAGCTTGTATTGATATCGTGGACTGCCCTGACGTAGGTGCAGGTCTGTGCACATTGTCTTACTGAACCCCCTGAGTT
The DNA here is from genome assembly GCA_013399775.1 of Semnornis frantzii. Classification (NCBI taxonomy): domain Eukaryota; kingdom Metazoa; phylum Chordata; class Aves; order Piciformes; family Ramphastidae; genus Semnornis; species Semnornis frantzii. Next base: position 8,442 of record VWYK01084559.1, on the reverse strand, counting down.
CATGAACTTCAGCTGAATGGAAGTGATGCAGTTTAACTGCCTTCTGAAAGAACTTGTGTAGAACTCTGCAGAAGCATGAATGCAGTTTAAGCAACTGTTCTTCATGTTACCATTTTTTCTAGCACAATCTAGTAATAAAGCTTCTCAAGATGAATGACATCAGCGATTTCTCTGGTGTGCAAACACACAGGATAAAAGGAGACACTTTCTACTGAGGTTTAAGGGAAAACCAGTCTGCAGCAGAAAATACCCAAACAGAAAGTAGCCAAAGGATATTTAGCTTTAGCTTAAAATTTGACAGGTGCACAGATCTGCATAATTGCTTCTTTCAGTTTGCATGTGTGGAGAGAGTGATTACCAAAGATGTGAAGAATATCACTGAAAAACTCACAGTATGGGAAACAGCACTTCAGTCAGTGTTGGTCTTGGCCTTTATTAGGGAGAACAGGTATCTCACATAATTGCCACTGATATGAACAGTAAGGCCATCGTGACCTTTTGAAGGTTGAAGTATAAACCGTTTGCAACTTAGAGCTAAAGAGAATTTTCTCCTTAGTATGCTAGCTGTTGTGAACTACCTTGAGGCCTTTATCTCCAACTCCAGGCATTTACCACAGCTGGGGATGAATGTCATGACTATTGTCCTCGATGATTGATTATGTCAAAGCTCTGGTTCAAAAGTTCTTCATGAGGCCACTCTACCTTTCTAAGGAGCTCTGCTTTTGTCTTCAGCACGCTGTTCCTTGAACAACTTTTCTCGGACAAATTAAGCTTACTCTGAGGAACTAGCTCTGTAGCTGCAGTGTTTCTGAGGTGGACAGAAGTGAACTATTTTATCTTCTTGTTTGACCAGATATAATCCCTTTTTAAATAAGATCATATAAGTTAATGAAATATCAGTATGCAAAGGCAAAAGTAATTGTCCCTTGATTTCCTAATAGGACATAAATATCTTTTTGAGGATTTCTTCTGTCTTCCTTTATTGATGGGAAAAATAGTGCTTTGGGTAATATGACTCCTGTGCACAACCCTCTAAAATGTAGGTATGTTTTGCTTTAGGAGATTGATGAGTACATCGTTCAAGCCAAAGAAAGAGGCTATGAGACCATGGTGAATTTTGGAAGGCAAGGGTTGAATTTGGCAGCAACCGCTGCAGTGACAGCAGCTGTAAAGGTAACTTTCCACTTGTATTAATTGCTTTTTTCCTTGATAGAGAACAATGCGTAATTATACTGATGATTTGCCATTCTTAAACACAACATTAATTGTCCAAATGCATTGAAAACCTGGAACACAATTTAGGGGTTGTAACCCTATAGTTTTCCTCATACTGTGTTTAAGATGGCTCTTACTGATTTCTTGGATGACAGTGATCAGTTTACTGTAATTCCAAAGATAACATCCAGGCTTTTTGCTAAAGGTGACCATTGTTTCTTTTTCTGTCTTTCTGCTTTCTTGTTGGTAAACTATTTAAAGGATTTCTGGCTTTTCTGCTGTCTTGCTCCAATCAACTTGAGGTAACTCCATATATGAAGTAAAGCATGAAAGATTACTACCACAGATAAAAGTTACGTTGACACAATTAACTGGTTTGCTACTTGTTGATTGAATTATTAAATTAATACACTAAGTATAAGCTTGCATATCGCTGTTTAGCATATCCTTGCTTTCTCATGTAATTTCCATTAAATCATGAAGTAAACCCTGGTTCCTGAATTACATTCTACAAACCTTGTGACCTGCAGTTGAATTTTAGAGTATTTTAGGTCTAGGAAAGCAAAATGCAACTTTTTAACTTAGTTTCTAAGAAACTTGTGGCCCACTGAAAGGACTATAACTTTTGGTTATGTCTATCCTAATAGTAAATGGAACCATACCACACAAAGTACGGAAAGAAAGATGTGTATGTCCTAGTTAAATAATAGTTCTAAGGTGATCAAGATTTATTTCTGCCTGGGGATCGATTACTGTTTGTTTATAGTAGCAGGACTAAAACCTGAACACTGCTGATAAATGACAGAAGGCAATATAGAGATCTGACCGTCAAAGTGAAGCAGCTACAACTAGCGTTTCAACTTAAAATTTTCCTGCCTTCTTTCTGTGAACTTCTTGCCGTATAAAACAAAGACAGTTCTAAAATCTACATTTGAAAATGCTGTCTCAAAACATCTCTAAAATTATCCATGCATATCATATTTGTTAACTATCTTTTTTTGAAGCTACATATGGGCGGTAGTGTAAAAAAAAAATTAAAAAAAAAAACAAAAAACCAAACCACACAGAGCACCAAACAACAAAACAAACCAACATCAAAATCCAGAGAAACACACAAAAAGAACAAAAATGGCCCACGAAACCAATTTTAAAATACGGATATAATGAACCTAAAACACTGATAATGTGATGAAATTTGATCACTGTTTGTTTTTTGGTTTTGGTTTTTTTTTTAAATCACATTATTAGTATTGTCTGGAGGCATGAAATAATTTGTTCTGAAATAGGGTGCATCTCTCAAGGATTAAAAGTATTTGGAGTGAAAACAGGTTATTGACAAAACCCAAAGAAATGAGCCCAACAAATAAAATCTCCCCCCAAAATGTATTGGGAAACAGTTTAAGAAGTTTAACATAAGTTTAACATTTATGCTAAATGTTCAAATCCATCACCAAACAGTAAGTCAATTGTTTACAATGTGCACCCATAATGACAATTGTGTTCTGTGTATTTTCTTTCTGTGTTGTTAATGTTGGGTATTTTCTTGTTTGTCCTTAGAGTTTAAGAGACGTGATAAAATAAGATAAATATCTTCTCCAAGGTTTTTTCTGAAATAATAACTTTGTCCTAAATGTCTATGTTTAGATTTCATTGATCTTCAGCCGTGACTGGCAAGATGTCTGCTCTGTTTGTTAAAACTTGCTAAATGTGCTTGTTTCTATGGAAATAGACCATCTCAGATGAGATGCTTGGGAAAAAAACCTGCCACAGTACCCAAGACCCTAAAGTAGACATGATTTTTTAACAGTATGGAAGAGGAGCCTCTGAAAACTTTAATAGAAGTTTTAACATGCCAAAATAAGTTTGCCATTCCAGAAAGCAGAGAATGACTGCTCCATGCAAGCAGATGCAGACAATGAATGCACGTGTTCTCGATTTTCATTCCCTGTTTTTCAAGAGCTGACTGCTGCCTCCAGCAGGTGAAAAGATTATGCCTTCAGTATGAACTGGTTGGGTATGCTATAGGATTTCAGGAATGGAATGCTACTAGTGGGATCAGTTTTGATGGGAAGGAGACACAATTTCATCACTACTATTTTTTTTTTTTTTCTGCTGTTAAGGACCAGACGTGCTTATTCTGATATATCATAACTCAAATTAGGAGTACAGAGTGTAGAAGGTTAAACACAGCAGGAGGTCCAAAGAAAGCTTCTATTGGCTGAAGTTTCCAAACAAAAGATGCTGTAATGTCTGCTTATGCTGGCTTTAAAAGGAGGGCAGTAGAATGACTTGGAAACTTTGTAGAATATTTGCAATATCAAGTGTAGGAAACAGTGGTTTTCTCAAAAAGCTGTCAAAGAAATAGGGCATTGGTATTTAACAGCCAGCTAGCTGTGTAGGGGAGGCTGGAGCAGCCAGCCAGGTCAATCTACTGAAATTTGGCATAGATTTAAACCTGCTCTGCTTGTAGTTAAGTTGCAGTGCAGTTGGCAGAAGTCATGGGTTATAGCTTACATTTCTATACTGATAATTTTAGCTGGTGCTAGTCAGACACTCTCCATAGAAAGTTTAGTGTTTCAAAACCTGCTAAATAGCATATAGTAGCAAAATAATTTGTTACTTAATATGATGGAGAACAAATATTTGTAAAATCCTGATTTCAGGAGACCTGCAAATGAAATATGATCTGGGCTGACTTTGACAGTTTTGTTAATAAAACTTTCTTCAGGATGTAAAAGAATCAGCAATATGATGCCTTCAAGGATAGAAAAATTATTGGAGCTCTTCTCAGTAGTACATGAATTCGTGGAAACTATATCCACAACATGCTTAGTTACCTGTGTGTTCCAATTTTTGCCAATAGAAAACCAAGTAAACCAAGTTACTAGTTTGTATATTGCCATGTGTGGGGTGGCTGCTAATTAAGCTGTAGAATGCACTGCCCTTTATGAGGCCACACAGATATTGTTCATTTGAAAGTTGTTATTTGGGGGTGGTACTACAGCTGCTAATACATTTTGAGGGCTATTTCTGCATGTCTTTTAGTCCTCCTGAATCTGTTGCTTCTTTGCTGGTTTAATATTTTTCTAATGGCCTTGCTCAGACTTCCCCTTCTTCCTACTGAGGGCATGGCAGACGAAGGAGGTGTCTTGCAGCCAGCTGTGGCTTACAGCCAGTATCACTGAGCAGCTCAGCTCAGCAGCAGTATTGCTTTCATCCCTCCTCCCTGCTGGGACTGCTTGGCGTGCTGCAGAGGTCATTCACAGGACAGCAGTCCCTCTCCAGGTTGAGAGGGAACAGAAGTCGTTCCCTGTCAGCTCCAACCGGATCAGGGAGAGAACAGCTGGGAATGTGGGTGCTGCACTCTGCAGCTCTGTGGCCACAAAGCTTCAAGCAGCTCTGGATGCAGAGTCCATTGAGAACTTGTCCAGTGAAGGCAAGCAGCTTTATTTGGTGATTCTGACCGCTGAGGGGTGCAAGTCCAATTTAACAAAAAAAACCCTAGTCCCTGAGGCAGACTACTATGTGCTGTCTGTTTACAGCAGCTTCCCTGGCTTACATACGTAGACTATGAAAATACTTGCTCAGTCAAAAAACTGAGAAGGGCATTTCATATATGAGGGTCAGCTGATGAGACAGCATACTAATAGCCTATGAGAGTCTGAGGAGTCTCTTAAGTAAGCCATATTTATCAAGAACTAGATTTAGAAATGTTGATTCTCACTGATAGCAACAACTAAAATAATGGGACACCAGTGCAGGCCTGGCAACTGCTCTGTCATCTTCTCATGGACAGTATCTTAGGGCTGTATGTATGGCTGGGGAGAGGTGATGGCTGTTGCCATATCCATATCATGGGCATGGAAGCAAGGGATTCCCCTTCAGCTCCAGCTGCAATTGTATTGCTCTGCCTTCTGTTTTGTGGGCAGATGTCTTGCTTTCAAGCTGTGGCTAGTAACTTGGAACTTCCAATCAAGATATCAAAACTCCTAAAGCATGAATATTGTAGAAGTGAATATTACCTCCACATTTCCTGCAGCAGAGAGTATTCAATCACATATTCCCTGCAGCAGGAGAGCATTTAATATTTTTTTTTTCAGCTGGAATTTCATTCTGAGCTGATACTAATTCAGATCCTGATGGAATGCTTTGTTGCAGCAGAAAGCAACCTGCTACTTTTGGACATGGGGTGGTGGTAGAGGAATCTTCATTAACATTTAAAAGCTGTGTGAGCACAGTGATCTACTTTTTCTTCAGTTATTTTTAAAATGTAAAAATTTCACATCTGCACAGAACACCATGGAATTTGTCCTCTAAATTAGGCTATGCAGCACAGTAGTAGAAATCAATCTTGATTTGGTTCAGCTGGATCCTCCTGGGGTCAGGTGGACACTACATGTAGGCAGAAGACTGCTGGGCTTGTATGGAGTATCTCCATAGGATTACTATCATTGGTGACCATCACTGTGCCGTGCAGCAGTGCAGCCTTCATTCCTACTGTGACTTTCAGGCATGCGCTCTGCATCTTTTATTTGTATATGTGTCCTTTGAAAATTCTTAATGCTTGCTGTGTGTAACTTCAGTAAAACTTTCTGTCTTGGCAAGTAGCTTTGGTTTGCAGGACCTGTTGTAGGAATCCCTTATGCCCCCCCTGACTGAGTCAGTGCTCCATAGGATTTGGAGAATGTTAGGAGTTGGAAGGGACCTTGAAAGATCATTTAGTCCAAATGTTCTGCAAGAGCAGGTTCACCTGGACTAGGTCACACAGGAATGAATTCAAGTGGGTTTTGAATATCTCCAGAGACGGACACTCCACAACCTGCCTGGACAGCCTGTTCCAGTGTTCTGTCACCCTCAGTGAAAAATTTTTTCTTCTTTTATATGGAACTTCCTATGCCTCAACTTCACCCATCACCGCTTGTCCTGTCATTGGGCATCACTGAGGCACTCACCCTTTACNCCTTGAAAGATCATTTAGTCCAAATGTTCTGCAAGAGCAGGTTCACCTGGACTAGGTCACACAGGAATGAATTCAAGTGGGTTTTGAATATCTCCAGAGACGGACACTCCACAACCTGCCTGGACAGCCTGTTCCAGTGTTCTGTCACCCTCAGTGAAAAATTTTTTCTTCTTTTATATGGAACTTCCTATGCCTCAACTTCACCCATCACCGCTTGTCCTGTCATTGGGCATCACTGAGGCACTCACCCTTTACATTTACAAACATTAATGAGGTCACCTCTCAGTCTCCTCTCCAAGCTGAAGAGCCCTAGCTCCCTTGGTATCTCTTTGCAAGAAAGATGTTTCACTCCCTTAAGTGTTTCTGTGTCTCTGCCCTGGACTCTTTTCAAGAAGTTCCCTGCCCTTCTTAAACTGAGGGGCCCAGAGCTTGTCTCATCAAACATATGATTGGTTAAGGGCACAATGTTATCGATGGCACATAGATGACTTTTTTCCCTTTTGAAAAACAAAATTCTTTATCCAAATCTGCAGTCTGCACTGTAATGTTAATACTGAACATTCTCAGTTTGGATCTAGTCCTCTGCCTAAAGTGAAATAGGAAATACAAACTCATTACATGAATTCTTTTTAGTGTGTTATTGTGATCTTAATTCTGTTATCTTGTATGAATCCTAAATGTCGTTTCATAATATTTCACATGATGAATTAACTTGGTGTGCAACTGTTGTGGAAGTGTGTCTTTCTGTGCTTTTGCTTCTGCCCAAATCCAGCCTCTGCCATTTCTTTATGGTAGATTCTGTCCACATGTAGTGAGTGGAGTTGTGCTAAATTAGTATGGATTCTGCTGAGAACTAGCTGGACCTCTTCTACCTGTTCATCATTGTGCAGTGACTGAGACCTGAATCTAGTTGCATCTCTTCAAGCAATGGACACAGACCGATCAAGTCTTACATTTTACAGCAGATACTTTTAATTGTTGTTAAAAGCAGCAGTCGTGGTTTTCCAGTTCTCTAGTGTTCTAGTCGCTGACAGCACATGCTCAGCTGATTCTTGATTTGGTTTGCTGTGCAAATGGTTTTCAGTGCAAGTAGTGGAAGGACAGGATTCCTGCCTTAAGCTATTTTAGGGAGCAAAATTAACTTAAGGATGTGTAAAATAGTTTATACACAAACTGTACAGTGTCCATAGTGCATTTTAACTCAAAGGCAGCTTTCCTACACATATGCAGGAGAAGTTAAGAAAAGTGAAGAAAACCTTCACTAGAAAAGTGAAGGCTTCTACATCTCTTGTAAGAACACTTTCTTTGTTACTTATTAGTGGCAGTGTATGAATGGTGTTCTAAGAACTAAACTAAGTGAACCTTGACTGTATAGCATGCTGAGTTTTATGTGCTTTATTAAGGGCTGGTGATTAGAAAACTAATATTAGGTTTTAGCCACTTTGTCCATGTGCCTTTGGTAGCCATGCAAGCTTAAGGGCTTTGACTCTTCCTTCTCTTCGTGTAGCTATTTTTAACATAGAATACATTAGTGTGTTGGTCTACCATCTGCAAACAGTTGTCATGAAAGTGGAACAAACATCTCTGGCCACTGGTGCAAGAACTGCTTGACACTGATGCTGTTGCAGCGGAAAGTGTGTGAAATTTCACTTGCTTTTCAGGCACTACTAGCTACTATAGTGCTCAAATGAGTTCTACCTCAAAGCTTTATTTGAAAGAATGAAACAAAAATCTTGAACCCTTGCTTGAAGTGGGACTCAAGCGCAGGCTTGTCAGCCTTTCTCTGAAACAGTTTTTTCTTTCCCTTGTATGCCAGAGTGAAGAATTAAATGTTATTTCAACATGACATTGAGTAATGTGCTTGTTCTTTTAGTTACTTTAATAAATTAATCTTCAGTGCTTTAATAGTATCATCTGATGTAAGATGAAAGAGCTGCTTGACAACTCTTCTTTCCAAAGGGGAACTTATCTAGATGTCTCATGTACAAAAGATGTAAAAACAGAGAAGTAATATGTTCAAATGTGATCAGTTGTCCTTATGTGGCATCAGATTTTGGGTTGGCATGTTGTCAGTAAAGCTACATCAGTAGAACTTGCCAGCCTTCTGTCCAGGCAGCACCTCTTTGGTTTGTGGTTTCAAATTTCTGTCAGCTAGAGCTATTGTAGTGCTACTAGTTTCTCAGATAATGTTACAGAGTGTATTTTTAGCATTTTCTTTCGTTCTTATGCATATCAACATTTCTGGAGGGTAAATTAGAAAATAGTGG
>VWYK01084555.1:197-11965 GCA_013399775.1 Semnornis frantzii | reverse complement strand
AACTGATTCTTATTAAAATTAGCAATGGGGGGAGTGGTGACAGTTCTGAATATTGAATATTAATAAACAATATTGATTTTTAAAAATATAATCTTGCATTTATTAATTACCCCTCCACTACACACATCAAAGTTTCTGCAATACCTAAGGTCATCCAGTCCTTTTGTGTGTCATTCTGATCCTTATTTAGGAAAAAAAAATTACTTAGGAGAGAGTATTTGGAGTACACACATAAACAACAACTTTAATGATAAAGAACTTTGTAGTATCCTAAGTTGGTGATGGCAAATTTTCTTTCATATATGTAATCCTGTTGTGCCTTCATTATAAACTCACCCATGAGATGATTTCAATGTTGTAACCAAAGTATTTTTCTAGAATGAATGCAAGTGTCATTATATGTAGCAAAGCAAATACAAAACCATGTAAGCGTATTTACATGCACATATACGTTCTCTATATAATTGTCTTTCAATTCCTACATTCCCAACTACAAGAGCCCTCTTGCAATTTTATGGCTTTAGATTACATCTTGGGTAATAACTTTGCGTGTAACTGGATCCTTCACTCTACAGAACATTTTAAAGTGTTGCTTTGTAATTTAGCTGCCTGATTTTCACAGTAAATTTTGATTGATCATTCAGAACACAAAGCTATCCACGCCACATCATAAAATAGTTAATAATGGGTTTTAGATGTAAATATACATAGAGATAATAATGCTATGTTGATAGCTATGCTGTTTGCTGAATATGATTAAGAAAAGTTGTTAACCCTCAGTTATTTAATATTTGTTTCACTGAATTAGAAATATAAACTTTACTCCTAGTTGGTGAAGATAATGGCAAAACACATGTAGCAATAAATAATGTAGTAGTTTTAATAAAGGGTCAGTAACAGTAATCTTAATAAGGTCAGTAACAAAGCCCTGACCTAATGGTGAGCTAGTTACAGATAAATATTAAGCAGTTACAATATTTAGAATTCTTACAGAAACAAAATAATTAGATTATATTTTCAGAATCATAGAATGGTAAGGTTGGAAGGGAGCTCAAGCATCATCTAGTTTCAAACCCCTGCCATAGGCAGGGACACCTCCCACTAGTACAGGTCACTCAAGGCCTTGTCCAACCTGGCCTTGAACACCTCCAGGAAGGGAGCAATGGAGGACTTTTTAATACAAGGTTAAGTCTGTGTAAAATGGAAAATAGTTGTATTATTATATAATTTCCTATAGTTTACAGGGCATATCTGTGGTATCTGAATATCTGAAGATAAATCAAAAGAAGTTGTTAGAAGGAATGACAGGAATGGTAAAATGATTACCTCAAAGTTTCATCTCCTTAAAGCTGGTCTGGAGAATAAATATAAGGAGATATGTCTTAGATCATCCCAGGCTCTAGCAGGGTACTGGGAAAGAGGAAGAGGATCTCTGACCTGATCCTGATTCCTCTTTGCTCAGAGGTTTGAAGAGGTTCAGGCAGATGCGCAGAGCGCACAATGTTAGTGACTCCTCTCACCACATCATGAGGCAATGCCTTCCCCGGTAAACTTGAAGCATTTAAGTTTCCAGGTAGTTCAAGCCCAAACAAGTAGGGCTAAGCAGGAGGCAGAGCAGAACACGTTGTTCAGGCTGAGAGCAGTGAGGCAGAGCATGCTGTCTGAGCAGAGCAGAACCTAGAGCACAGTAGCACACACTGAGGCAAAGCAGGGAGGCAGAGGCAGCACAACTGCTTGCGACTTAGCTCCTTTGAGCACAGAGATTCGGCAATCAGAATGGCACTTTGCCAAACTGACCACATTAGGTGATACCAGGGCTTGTTTGCCTTTATTTGGGAAGACACTCACAAGTGCATAAACACCTGTGGGTACCTGTTTATCACTTTGGGAGGGGACATAATGTCCCAAGCCTTTGTTTTCCTCCCAGCCTTGCTTCCCCCATCATCAGAAGGGTGGGGCAAGCCAGGGCACGTTTTATGCCTATTAGCCCTCCAGGACTGAGATGACTGAGCAATGAGGTCTTATCCTCCCAAAACAGGAGTAATAGAGCAATTGTATCAAGAATGTGGAAAAGGAAGTGGGAAAGTAGCACCTAGCAAGAAGCTGTAGGGGAAATCCTTGTAACCAATGAGCTGAACATGTGCTTAAGGCAAAAAAAGAGAAAATCTGTGAATGTTCAGAGTCACACAGAGTAAAAGAAAAAAAAAAAAAAACAACCCACATTTTTTTTGTAGGGAAAAAAATGTGTAGCTCACTAATCACCATAGTAAATAGGGAGTTAAAGATCAGATTTTTCTTTAGATCTCTATAGTTTCTGTGTTCAAAATAACAGATTCAATTTAGATTTCATACATAACCTCTTGCTGACTAGTCAAGTGGTTGATCTCTCTGAAACCTATTTGCTTATTTGAAGTCTAATATGAACCTTGAGCTTCAATATCAGACTGCTCTTTACAGAAAATTCTATGCCGTGTAGTGAGTAGACCTTTCTCAGCACTCATGCTACAGAGTCATTTGCACTTGTGAAAGGCAGCACAGGAAAATACTGATTTGTTTTACATCCATATTACAGTCATCATTTGTATGGACAACTACTTAGGATTCAAGGCAAGTAAGAACTGGGACACGCAGAAGCCTTTTTGTCCTGCTCATCTGAATAACTTTATTCCCTCAAGGCTACAGAGATGTTCAAAAAGTTAAGTGTTAACTTGGAACAGAAGTTCTGTAGGCTGCGTGGGGGCAGAAACTACCAAGAAATGTTTCATATCAATTTTACACTTGACAGAGTGGGGATGAGTAATTGTTAGGTGAGAAGTTGCTATAACTTTGTGTTAGCAGATCTGAGTTCAGCTACAAGATATTATGGAAGACTGAATGAAGAGCTGACTAGATGACTCAGAACATTAGTAATGGCTTATACAATCTTTTTAAAGTCAACACTTTGTATATATTGAACATTATTGTTGCAAGTCACTGCTAACTGATGACTCTGCTGTGGTCTCTGAATCAGTTGTCATTCTGCATTTGGTTTAGTGGATGGATCACTTAAAACTGCTGCCACAGCAGTTCCCGTGTTGTTTTCATCCATTGAGTTCTTTGTCATTTCAGTGTGACTTAGAGTAGCTTTGCAATCCCAGGAACATGCTATTTACCCCAACTGCAAAGGGCAAACAGATGGCGAAAATCAAAACTGCAGTACACAACATCCGAATAGAATGAGGACAATATCTTCATCCCTAGTGCTCTTTTGCCCCCTCATCCTTTTTCTCTGACAGCCTGCTCATTTGTGCTGATTTCTCCCTTATGAAGATCAGTGCTGAGCCCACCCTTAACCCCACACTCTGAAAATTACGCAACTTCCTTGCTTTTCAAGGAGAGTTCACTACAGAGACCTGCTATGACACAAACCAACCCAACCCACTCACCCAACCAACCGAAAAAAACCCAACCCATATGAATTTGGGAAAACAAGAAAACTTGAGAAATAGGTTGTCAGCTCATCTAGTAACAGGAGATAGGAAAAGAGTAACAGAAAACATATGCATAGTGTAAATCTGTTTCCCATATTCTCACCGGTATGGAAGAGCTACATTTATTTCCTTGATTCTCTCTTGAATGATTGCTATATATTTGGGATAGCGGCAGTTTGGTGGTGTCAAGTACTTCTAATTATGTTACACTATGAGAACAGTGTGCTGTTGAAGAGGGATTCCTTTTTTTACTATTACTGTTCAGGAAATTGCTTTTGAAATATGTCAGTAGTGTTACTACATCTCTGTGATAACTCTATGTGCTTGCATGATCTTAGAAGCAAAAACTGGTTTTGATGCACATATGGGAACCTGTGTGTCATGGATACGTGTCTGGACATTTTAATGCTGGTTAGAATTGTGAGTGTTTATTGAAGCTTTGGAAATAGGTATAGGAAATAGGAATAGGTATCACATTGGTAATTGAAGGTTTGAAAACTGAAATAAATTCCTTTAAGGAATAGGTATCACATAGGTAATATTTACCTGAATTAATGGTGCTAGAATTAGTGAGAGTGTCCCATTTTTAATCTTTGGGGTGCTTCTGGCACTGGCTTATGTGATACAGACACATAGCCTAGGGAGAATGCCCAAAGACCATTATTTGTTTTGGCAAAACCCCTCAAGCAGTATAAACAGACCTAGATTTAATTTGTGATAGCATTAAACAGTGCCATTGCAACACTGACTCTCATTCCATTCTGCATTGTTAATAGCTTCATGAGTATCTCATACAGGCATGAATTGTCTTCATCATTCCTTCAGAATTGATGCTTTAATTATATTTTGAAGTGAGTTGCTTGAATTAGGATAGAGTTTTATTCACTTTTGGAAGAGCGCACCATGGCCTTTTTGCAGTAATATGTTAGAATTACATTTGAATGCAAGAAAACTAAGCAAACCCACAATTTGCAACACTTCTGGCTCAGTACATGTTTTAACTGAAATGTAATTGTGAATAATTTTCTAAATAAAGAAGTATTTGATAATTTGACCTGTAATGAAAATGACAGACTTTAATGAATGGTGTGATTTTTCCTCCCTCAAAATGTATTATTCAAAACACAATTTTTCGAAAAGTTCACCAGGCTGTACAGAAATCAAAGGAACTATAAATATATTCCTGCTAGAATAAGACATGCATATATGCAGAATATTTAAAGTTGCAATTCTACCTCATCAGACCAATTACAAGAACTAGAAGCATATGACAACTTTGAGTGTATATAAATGTATTTGAGTCAAATCTTAGATTATTAATTCAACAGCAGTTTTCTTCCTGACTAAAATTCCAGGGAAATGAGAGCTCCATGTGTCACATTTTGTGGTGACTGTGACCCTCGCGTATCTGGAAATGTATCTATTATCCTCTGTTGTGGAAGGTAGCACATAAAATGGAACAGAAACATCTGTGCTGGCTTGAGGCTAATTGGAATATTTTAATGGAGAAAATGACATAATCTGTGAAAGCGAACCCTGGTGATGCCTGCTGCACTCATAGGCTGGCTGAGATGTATAAGAACAAGAACACAAACACAGATAACACAGAGAGTCTCTTGCTCTCTCTGGGATCCAGTGTGTCTTCTCCTCTCTGCTGAGTAACCTAACTAACCACTCTGCTTCTAACCGCCCCGGCCCATCCTCCAAACTCACCTTGCACATAAGGCAGACCCTAGGGTAAGGTAGAGGGGTGGGAAGAAGGTAGAAGGGTGGTTGGGAACCCCTCCTGATGACTCTGATTTCTGACACATCTTTTGAGTTTCAGTATGATCTTTCCTTAGCTAAGAATGTGTTTCTTTGAGTTAATAGCAAATTTACTCTTCTTACATGTTTCTGTAACCATAGTTGTGCAAGGTTAAGTCAGAATATTTGAGTTTTGCTTTCTGAGGGAATGCGATAATTCCTTTGTCATATACTGGAAGTTAATACATGAAGGTAGAGTTTGAACTGTGAGAATTAATAAACTGGGTGGCACTTCATTTATTACTAATGGAGACAGCAAAGGAACAGCTAAAGACCAGGTCCTCTTACTGTATGTATCAGATGAAAAGCTCGGAATATCTTATGCATCAGAGACTGGGACACAGACCTTTGTGTAGACACTTGGTACGTTGCACACAGGGCTAACATCTGAGCCAACTACATCCTGCTGTTTATGGCTCAAATCTGTGCTGCTCACAGAATAGCAAAAGTATAAAGAGGCACGAGATATGGAAGGAGAATAAGGAGGGAACTGCAGATGACAATATCTCAGTTATAGACATTTGTCAGAAGAACAGATACATTTTAGCATTCTCCTCTCAATATCGACAGCTGCATCAGAGCAGCCAATTTTTGCCATCAAATTCCTCTCAAAATGCTGCTTACAGAGAAAGTGTGCATGGGGGCAGGGAAACTGAATGAAGAAAAAGGAGCCTGCTGCACTGATACAGTCACCATAACTAAATCTGCTCATACTTTCTCCTCAATCACACTCAGATCCAGATGAGGGGAAAGTGGGTTGCAATACCTAAAGAGAAGACATCTTCATGTGACAAAAGAGTTTTCCTCCTGATTTTTCAGTTAGAGGAAGGTTTCTCAAAAGTTGTAAATCCTGTTGTATCTTGGCCTGCATACTTGCTACCATTTCTCTTCTGATCTAGAATAAAACTAAAATTGATGCAGAGAAAAGCAAAATTCAGTTTTAGGGAATCAGAATATAGCTGAGGTTTGGAAGACTCTGAGAAGAATATTTAGCACCTTCAGACAAAACTGTCTAAACATAACAGGCAGATACATTGTTGAGAAAGAGAAGCTAACACATTATGCTGTATATTTTTAGATAGAACAGTAGGTTTTTGAGAGGGTGGAAAATGCTTCTATGCAATTTTGTAGTACCATTAATGAGTATTTTAATGTCACTTTGCTTCCACTGCATTTCCTTGAATCTCTTATTTTGGACCCAAACGAGGCTAGGCACTGTAAAACTTTCTTAAGTGAGCTCAGCATCACTGTTCTACTCTACATGCTAGAACTATCATTGACCAAGAAGTCGAATAGTATTCTGGGATACAGTAAGAAGAGTGTGGCTGACTGAAGGAGGTTCTTCTCTCACTCTCTTCTGTACTAGTGGGACCACATCTGGAGTGCTGTTTTCTGTTCTGAGCTCCCCAGTTCAAAAGAAACAAGGAACTGCTGGAGAGAGTCCAACAGACAGGCACTAGGATGATTAGGTGACTGGAGCATTTCTCTTATGAGGAGATGCTGAGAGACTAAGAGCAGATCTTGTTAAAGCTTCAAAATATCTATAAAGTAGATCTCAAGAAGATGAGGGAAGACTGTTTTCAGCACTGCCTGCTAATAGGAGAAGGGCAACAAGTACAAATTTGAACCCAGGAAGTTCCACCTAAACATAAGGAAAAACTTTCCTTTGAGATTAATGAAGCAATGAAAGAAGATGCCCAGAGAGGTTATGGAGTTTCCTTCTCTGGAGACTTTCATAATCCACCTGGACGAGTTTCTGTGCAGCCTGATCTAGGTGTTACCTGTGTTAGCAGTGGGGTGTTGAACTAGATGATCTCCAGAGGTCCTTCAGCCCCTAGCATTCTGTGATTCATAGCTTGACTTCCAGATGATCATCATCATACTAATCAACTCCATATGGTACATAGGTTTTGTGGCAGACCAAAACTGCTTCTGTAACAGTGCTGTGGCTGTACAGCCAGGCACCAGTCTTCAAAATACACTTGAGGCTGCTTTCCCAGCTCTGCATGTCCTGTACAACCTGATTCTGGCTTAGTGTATCACTTGGGCTATCTGTAGGGTAGACATTTTCATAATGCTCCATCTGCTTTTTAAATCAATGTTGCAGACACCTGTAGCAGCGCTACTGAGCAAGACCAGTTCTTCAGCCCAAAGTACTTCAAACCAAAATCAGGATCTGTTTTGCAGGTTCCTGCTGGAAGTTATTTCAAGTGGCACGTGCATATTGTGAGCAGTAGATTTCTGTTGGCATGTGCATATTGTGCATGGAACTGTTGGAGTGGGTCCAGAGGAGGCCACGAAGATGGTCACAGGGCTGCAGCAGCTCTCCTATGAGTACAGGTTGAGAGAGTTGGGACTCTGCAGCCTGGAGAAGAGAAGACTTCCAGGAGACCTTAGAGTAGCCTTCCAGGATCTGAAGAAGGCCTACAGGAAGGCTGTGGAGAGACTATTTACAAGGTCTTGTAATGACAGGACAAGGGGCAATGGGTTTGAACTGGCAGAGGGGAGATTGAAAGTGGATGTTAGAAGGAAGTTGTTTGCAGTGAGGATAATGAGACACTGGCACAGGTTCCCCAGGGAGATTGTGGAGCACAGAAGCACCCAATGTGATCTTTAATCACGTTTGGTGCTTCTGTGCTCCACAACCTCCCTGGAAGTGTTCAAGGCCAGGTTGGAGGAGGCCTTGAGTGACCCGTGCTAGTGGGAGGTGTCCCTGCCTATGGCAGGGGGTTGGAACTAGATGATCTTTGAGGTCCTTTCCAACCTTAACATTCTATGATTTTATGATTTAAGTCAGCTTTGTCACATGATACATATGAGGGGAATCTAGGGAATTTAAAACACTTCATTTTAACATTTTCTAATTAAATATTTTGCTTTCTAGACCTAAAATTTGCCTGTAGCTTAATCTTGCAAACCCACTTGTGCAACGTTTTGGGTTGACCTCTGACTCCAGAGCAAAAACAGTTATTGGAATTCTTCCAGCTCTACTTCTAAGAGTTAAAATCAGTGCTGTGAACTTTGGTTGTGATCAAAGCATGATCAAAGTAGGCATTAGGGAAGAAGCTAGAATCCATCATGTGCCACTTAGATATGGGTAGTTGCTATTTCGGGTTTATTTATGAGGGCAGTCCTTTAATATTTAATGCTTGATCTGTACTTGCATAGTTTATGGTCTTAGAGGAATCAGTCCAGGAGTGACACAACCTTTAAGTCCTGAGGCTATAGAGGATGTGAAACTCAGACTAGCTACTATCTCTGAGCTGAAACTATGCCTTTGCCAACAGAAATGTAGCAGCAAAAGTCACCAATGTGAAGGTTTATTATTCCCTGCCTTCACTGGCTTTACATGGGAAAGGTGATGGTCTCTAGAGTTTTTTAACATGAGTGATATTTTTTTACACTGATCATTGTATAACTTTTGATTCATGCTACTAACTACTGTTTCAGCTGCAGCTAACAACCTGTGAACCTGCTGCTGGGTTACACAGACTCCACATTGATTGTTGACAGGATTTGCTGTTATTGGGGCGGGGTGATAGAAAGTGGGAGATTGCCATTCTTTTCTAGTTCTGAAGAGCCACAGGGATGCAAAACAAATCTTACAGCTATGCTAAAAAAAAGCTGAAACTCACCTGTAATTCAAGACTTCAAATATATTTTGCCGGGGGTTCTGAACCATTGTAATCAGTAATTAGCTTAGCTATGCAGATAAAAAGCTGTTTTGTCAACACAGGGAGTTTCCCTGAGGAGTGGGGAAATCGTAGGGTGGGTCACAACGTGCAACTCTCTGGAAAGTTTCTGCTGGTGTGGGGTAAAGTTCTACTTGTCTATACTGGTAAAATGCTTGTAGTATAGACAGCTGATAAGTCACCATGGGGAAAAAAATGATAAGAAGGAGTGTTTGTGTGCACACACTGAAGTGTGGAACTGTGAATGCTGCATTGAAAGTTAGCATTTATATTTATCGAATGAGTAATAAATTGAAAGAGATTATGAGAAGGAAAGAATTATTGACTTAGCTTTTACTTTGAGGTAACTCATGGTATTATAATATCAATTGTTTTCTCTGTAGTATTAATAATATTTTTTTATGGACAGTGACATGTTTTCCTGACTCTGAAATTGCAATGTAATGTTTCTTTGCAAGCCGTCCAGGAACTGCAATAATTATGTAAGCTTTATAGTTGCTAACACTTAAGTTTTACAGTGTGTAATTTCAAAGAAAGAAAATAATTGAGCTGAGTTTCAAGAGAAAGGGTAGGGTTGGACCAAAATTATGGGTAATTTTGCTTTCACATAATTTTTTTCTCACTGTATTTATAGAGTTTCAAAATAAATGTGATAGGCAAGGAACCAAAAGGGGAGGGTGTAGATACTATTTCCATACTACTTGTGAGGTTGTGAGAGGGTAGGCTGGCATAATTCATGGGCTGAGAGAGTGAGACAAGATGTAACTCACATAATTTTATTCTCCTTAAACTTATTTACACGTCGGATCTGAGGTTGAACCAAGGACTAATTTGTCAGGTAAAATCTGTTCTGCAGACTTCTATCTGAACATTATCATTCATAATTTTGTTTTGTTGTTCCTTTTCTGATTTGAGCCTTTGTGGGCTGTTATGGTGTAAACTCACTTACTTGCCTTTCATGTTATCCAAGTTCTTAATATGGCCTAGCTATATAGAAGAAATGTGAGAACATAATGTTACTTACTGGAAAGAGTGATGGTGTTCTTATTTATATGCTATATGACTGCTTGAGAAGAAAAAAGTTAAGTTAAAGTAATAAATATTCTACAGTATGGCATCTCAGTAACTTCAAAAATATGCACAGAATTTGTTATGTGTGAACCTGTAAGAGAACATTGTGGAGGGGGAAGAGCTAGATGCCAATTTAGTATGAGGCATATAATATTGCAAGTATATTGGAGGAACAGGCATTGCCCTCTCCGCCTATGTGATGATTTAATTCTTCTTTTGTATCTGCTCCGATTATAGAGATATTAACATAGTTGCACAGTCTGTCTTTCTGTGTCTGGAAGTATGTTAGGGATTGCCAACCAAGTCCTGGGCAGCAGCAAGAGAAGTGTGGGCAGCAGGGCAAGGGAGGGGATTCTCCCCACCCATCAGACCCCACCTGGAGTCCTGTGTGCAGTTCTGCAGACCCCAGCACAAGAAGGACATGGAACTGTTGGAGAGGGTCCAGAGGAGGCCACGAAGATGCTCAGAGGGCTGCAGCAGCTCTGCTATGAGGACAGGCAATGAGAGTTGGGGCTCTGCAGCCTGGAGAAGAGAAGGCTTCCAGAAGACCTTATGGTAGCCTTCCAGTATCTGAAGGAGGCCTAAGGAAGTCTGGGGAAGGACTGTTGACAAGGTCTTGTAATGACAGGACAAGTGGCAATGGGTTTGAAGTGGCAGAGGTGAGATTGAAACTGGATGTTAAGAAGAAGTTGCTTGCAGTGAGGGTAATGAGACACTGGCACAGGTTGTCCAAGGAGGTTGTGGAGCACAGAAGCACTCAACATGATCCCTGGAGGTATTCAAGGCCAGGTTAGAGGAGGCCTTGAGTGACCTGTACTAGTGGGAGGTGTCCCTGCCTATGGCAGGGCGTTGGAACTAGATGATCTTTGAGATTCCTTTCAACCTTATCATTCTATGATTCTATAGTGTCTAAATGTGTTATGGATGCTTCTTGCTTCTTCATTATGTTTCCTGTATGCATTTGGAGTGATAGAATTCAATAGCATTTTTCATCTTATCTCTATTTTACTTCTAAAGACTGAACTTGGGAAAGATGTGCTTCACCCTTGGTGTGTTCAAGAGCTTTGAATAAATCAACTGTACTTTAAAAGAGAAACCTAACTGCTTTTAATCAGATCTCTGAGTCATTTACAGTTAATTTCTTAATATTTTTCCCCTAATAAGATCATCTTGTCTGTGGTTTTTAAATTTATGTTTATTATTATGAAGTTAATAAGTTTCATAATTTATCTTTTTGGTGGTAGGTCCTTCTTTTTTTTTAATTTTTTTTTATCCTCAGGGAACTTTCCACATTTATATTCTGACCTATAAAATAAAGTCTAGTTTAGCACTTAACCGAACTGCACTTTCAAACAGAAAGAATTGACTGAACCCTGGTCTTCTTCTGGGATGACCTAAAACTCATTTCACCTTAGAAATTGTTCAATCACAATAGGCCTATGCCAGTGCTCAAAACCAAAGCTAATTCCTTTTTTTCATGCCCGTGCAGTTCTGTTATTGTAAAGGCTAAAATTCAAAGTTGAAAGCATGATAAGGTTTATCTTTGCCTTGATTAGACTGTTGATATAATGTTCTTTGTGAACCAAAAGCAAAATTGCTTAGGTTAAATAACTGTTTACATGCCAAGAAATGAGTCTGAAAAAGACAATAGTAAGAGTCAGAGAACAAAGTTACTGTTCAGAGTACACAATGTGCTGTAGATTTAGACAAGTGCCACCTCGTTACTTCACAA